>PVJN01003408.1:23646-44610 GCA_004026805.1 Lasiurus borealis | reverse complement strand
CCGCCGCCGCGGAGAGCGCGCCGGAGGGAACTTTCAGGCGCCGCGGGGACGCCCCTCCGGGAAGCGCGGCTCGGGGGCGCGCGCGCGCCGGCCGGCCGGCGGGGCCGCGGGAGGGGGCGGGGCGGACATCCGGGGACGAGCACGCACAGGCCCGCGGTGCGCGCGCAGCCCCGGTGCGTCGGTCGGGGGCGCGCTCGGGGAACCTGTACCCCCACGTAGTCGCCGGTTACCGAACGGACTAAGTTCCAGGTACCACCTCGGCGGGGGCTGGTGTGGGGAGGTTGGATGCCGAGTCGCCCAGAGGCGGTGCCGAGGGCCGCGCCCCGAGCTCGCCTCCCGTCCCCGGAGCGAAGGCCCGGGTCCAGAGATGTCCGCTGCTCATCCATCCCCATCACGCCGGGTCCCCTCAAGAGCGGGGTCCTTCAGGCCGCGAGTTCTTCTCTCTCCTCATCTCTACCGTCCCCGGCTCCCCCCCCCCCCCCGATTAACCCGGCTTCTTCCTCTTTCCCGCGTGACGAGGGGATCCTAAAACTGGGGAGCAGGGAGAGTGCCCCTTTTAAATGCCTCCTGAATTGGGGTGATTATTCTTTTTTGGGTCGGAGCCGGCTTATTTTTTTTCTCCAGGGCTGTGTCCCTTGGAGAAATGATTCTGCCTCCCCTCCCCACCCCCGTGTAACTTCCCTTGTGCGCCCTATGACGTTGACGTGACGCAGCTGGACGCTACCCCTTTCCGTCTCATGACGTCAGCAGGGCACATGTTTCCGTTCTGGTCATCCCATGCTAACGGCAAGAACCTGGACCACGCTTTGGACGTCTTTTGTTTATTCCCCCGGGCCTGCTGATCGAAGGACCTCATGCGACCCTGGTGTGAGGCAGCAGACACCTGTAAAAAATGGCATTTCTGCATTTCCCTTCTGTGACAGGTCAAAGTCAGGAAGTACAGGTTGCCTCGCTACGTGGAGGGGAGGCTGGCCCCCGTACAGTTACAGTGTTGCCTGCCTGCCTGCCTGCGAGCTGTTACAATGTGTAAAAACTGCCCCCCCGGGGGTGATTCCCCACAGCCGTGCCCCTGACCCCAAAGGCCTGCACCGAAAGACCGTCCTCCTCCTGTGGCCTCTGATTTTGGAGAAGTTTCCCCCTCTCCTTCCGAGGAGCCACAGCAGCGCACGCTTGAAACAGATTTTAACACTGCCTGAGACCTCGAACTGTCAAAAAAAAAAACAACAACAGGATTTTGGCTCTTCTGGAAACAAAGGCAAATTCATTCCTTCAGGTGTCATGCTGAGGTCATGACACTTGCTGAGATGAAATGGGTTGTTGTCACCTTAAGTATAGTTTGGCTTCCCTTGAGCATTTTTTTTTTTTTTACATTTTTAAATATGTTTTAATTGATAGTATTACAGATATCTCCCGCGCAACCTCCTCCCTTCCATCCCCTTCCTCTCTCTCAGGTCTTCACTACCCTATTGCCCGTGTGCGTGGGCTATGCATATAAGTATATAAGTTAATTGGTTTATCTCTTCTCCCTTTAGCATTTCATTGGTGCAGTGAGGCCAATTTCATCAGTAGGCCAACAGTAGTTGTTTCTAGTTGTAAAGCAACCATGAGTCTAAATTCACGCCATTTTGTCCAAATTTTACGAGATGTATACTTAAAAAATTTCGCTTTGAAGCTTTTCTCTTTGGTGATTGAAGTTATGTTTATTTGAGAGGAAAATGAGAATAGTGGACTTTGAGGGGGATCTGGATTTGAATTCTGATCCTTCTGCTTGCTAGGTTGGGGTCTTTGAACAAGTTAGGAAGTTTTGCCGAGTATTAGTTTTCTTATCTATGAAGTGGAAACTAATATTAAACAGAGGGCAGGATTGTTCAGGGGAAGTAAATGGCAGTACAGTGCTTGATAATGAATAGATGTTCAGAATATTCTATTTTCCTTTTTCATAGAAACGAGAGAGACAATTATAATAGGTATTTCCCATAATTAAAATTATGGAAAAACAAGGAAGGATATTTCCCCCCCACTGATTTTCAAAGAGAGTGAGTGGAAAGGAGGTGGGAGTGTCAGGGAGCGAGAAACATCAATGTCAGAGAGACACATCTATTGGTTGCCTTCTGCATGCACTCACCAGGGGCTGGAGATAAACCTGCAACCCAGGTACATGCCCTTCACGGGGAATCAAACCTCAGACCCTTCCTGAGACCCTTCAGTTCTAACCACTAAGAAACACAGACCAGAGAGAGGAAGAAGAATTTTGTAATGTAGGTGAGGTCCTTCAGTTTTTTTCCTAGATAAGTGTTTTTGTATTTGCATATGATTTAGGAAATCATTCTTTCAAGAACTGTGACATCAGTGGTTAGAAAAAAAGCGGAAACATTGCAGAATAGAAAAAAAATAGGTTTCAAAATGATAATATGGATTAGTATACTTTACAAAGGCATCAAAATGTTATCTGTGTCATCATTAAAATGGGGATGTCCCCACTAAGGGGTATGAAGATCAACGACAATAATGTATATGGGAGCTCCTTTTAAAAAAATCCTCACCCAAGGGTATTTTTCCATTGATTTTTAGAGAGAGTAGAAGAGAAAGGGAAAGACAGAGAGAAATATCAAAACACATTGATTGGTTGCCTCCTGCACGCTCCCTGACCAGGGCCCGGGCTGAGGAGGAGCCTGCAGCCAAGATCCTTCTGAGTGTCATCACCCAGGAGGGTCACAGTATTATTATTTTTTTGAAAGATCACTGTAGTTCTCTCCTTTATTATTGTCTGAAATTATTAAAACAGGTACTAGTTTTTAACATTTATATTAGCAGGGACACATAAGTCCTCATGTGGTATAATATATAAAAACTAGAAGCAAAACATCATTTACTTGTAGCTTACAGGTAATTAATTGCTTTAGATGTCAGATTATTCTTCCAGATTGAAAAGGAATGATCATTTAAGTTGACTTATTCACCTCTGAAAGTAGAGGCTTCATTTAGAAGTCTATTAAGAGGAATTCATGTACTCCCTCTCCCAGCTCCATGGTTTCCGAATAGTTTAGATATGATTTATTGGTTTTATTTTTGTATTTTCAAGTTTAAGGACTTCTTGGTGTCTTACAGTCAAAGACTTTTAGATTCATGTTAGTTTGTGTTGCTGAATATCTGGACAGGTATATGTTTTTCATTATTCAGTTGTTAAGTAGATTTTTGCTACATCTATTCCTTAGATATGCTATCTTCTTTGAGGGCATATTATCTTTTCTCTATACCTGAATATTTCTCTAGCTTTTGTCTCGTTATTTATTTATTTAAAAATGTTTATTGGGTGTTTAGTTTGTGATCTCTCTCCAGTGATCATAATACACTGTGCAGTAACAGTTATGAAAATTATGGAGAGAAGTGTATCAGAAAAAATAGTTTCTAGTAAGTGACTTGTAAGCAGGTTATGCTTGTTCTAGGTCTTTATATAGTAATAGAGGCCCAGTGTATGAATTCGTGCACAGGTGGGGTCTGGCTGGCCAGCCCCACTCAGGGTGGATTGGGCACAGGCCTGGCAGGAGATTGGCTGGCTGGCCCGCCCCAATTGGGACCTGATTAGGGCTAAGCTGGCTGAGGGGAGGGGAGGTTGGCCAGTTTCCCTGGCCTTTATTGGGGTGTGGGGGCAGTTGGGGTGGGGCTGGCCAGGGGTAGGGGTTGTGGACCGATCAGGGTGTTGGGGGCCAATCAGGGAAGGGGCCAGCTGTGGGGAGGGGCTGCAGGGGGTTGGCTGGCCGTCTCTGCCCCCTATTGGGGTGCAGGGGAGATCAGGAGCTGGGCCTGGTGGAAGGGCTGCAGAGGTTTGGCCAAACGCCCCTGCCACCTGCCATCGATAGAGGTGGGAGGGGCCAATCAGGGTTGGAGCTGTTTGGGGGGGGTAGGGGCCTCAGGAGGTTGGCCGCTGGCCCCGCCCCCCCCCCCCCCCCAATCGGGCCAGTTCACTGGCCTCAGTGGGCATCATGGCCACTGGTCATTAAGGCATTGCGTTCACTAGCTTTTTATATATGTAGATTATCAGCCAAGTTCTTATTCACAAAGCAAGGATTCCTAACCTAGTGGTATGTGGGTTTTGTGAGTTAGAGGGAGAGGATTGTCAGTGAAGGCTTCTTAAAACCTCGACTAAAGTAGAACCGGCCAATTGTAAGCGGAATGGGACAGCTTTAAGTGGAGCGAAGCATTTTAGAAATCACCTTTGGAAAGGAGGAGAGAATTGGATTTCAGTGGTTGCCTCTGTTCCTGAAAAGCAGTGGTGTAGTCTATGTCTTAAGTAGGTGAGTGGCAGGGAGATGATTTCATTGGGAAAGGCAGCTTAAGGCAGGAAAATGAGGGATGTATTCATGCAAGAGAAACTTCTGGGTGCTGCCCGTTTTCAGGAAGCTTGGTGTATGTAGTTCTTTGGATAATCTGATCACCATTCTCTCCTTCTGCTTTCAGTGGTGATTTGCAAGTCCAGTAAAATGTCCCCTGAAGTGGCCTTGAACCGAATTTCGCCAATGCTCTCCCCATTTATATCTAGTGTGGTCCGCAATGGAAAAGTGGGACTGGATGCTACAAACTGTTTGAGGATAACTGACTTGAAATCTGGGTATGTAACTCAACCAATCCAACTTTTACCTAATGAAAAGCCTCTTTGTGCCAGACTCATAAAAATTGGCCACAGACATTCATCGAATCGTAATTTAATCGCGTATTGATTCAGTTGGTTTTGTCCAGTTCCTGACATTTTATGTTTTCAGTCGTTTTATTTGTGTTGTGGGCCACTGTTTTATGATCATTGCTTTATGATTTTTTGGGAGCATATATCTTTGCTAATAGAGTACCATGTCATGTTTTGCAAGTGTACTTTACAGTCACTGAGTGGTTTTCTAGTTATGTCTTCTGTAATTCAGGATGCACTGTAAGAGTTGGGTTTTGAGATTCTGAATTTGACATCATTGAATAATCTCTCCTAATAAGAAAATTATAATAGCTAGCCCAGATGAGTCATTTTCATAACATGGTTGAAATGGTTAGATCTCATGCCTACAGAAGTTACATTAAAAATGCTCAACCTTTTATTTTGAAATAAATTTAGATTGACAGAAAATTTTATAGAAATTTAACATGATGCTTTCCTCTCTGTTATATTTGCCAGGCATCATTCCGGTCAAAGGTACCTTAAGGTCTACTGTGGTACCTTTGACATGTAGTGTAATACATAGGGTTGACTGAATGAATGGGTGAGATGTTTTTCTAGAGAAGTTACTTGGTTTGGGGATCAGAGTGGTTTGAACTTGTGGCTCGGAGGCTTGCTTATTGGTCTGGCAGTTCGTTGCTTAAATTCTGTTACACATAATCCTTTTAAATGACATTCTCTGACAAGTGGATTGACATTTTTGAAATTACAGCAAAGGATATTACAGCATTGGGTTTAATCTTCTGGGTGTCATACATATTGAGACCTAAAAGGGCCATTTTAATTTCAGGGAATTATTCCATGAGCCTACTGAAAGTTTATTAGCTATCTGCTGTGTTAATTTGATCATAAGCATATGCTATTTGTAAGATGCCACATTTTGTCATATTTAGTGATTTACTATTCTTGAAGATGTCTGAATATTTAGCATTCTGGAATGATGCCTGGCAAATATAACAGAGAGGAAAGCAGGGAGGGCTCACTGCGACCGGTGGCAGCTGAGCCTTAATATCTTTTTTCAGCATCTCACAGTGACTCAACCTTGTTGGCACATGGCTATGTTTGGGGCATCTGCTGTGACATCTCATCCACCCACAAGTACCTGTTGCATTTTTTGTCCATGTTCTGGATTTCATTACTTAGTTAAAAATAGATACTCAGTGTACTTGATTACTTAATAGAAAACATTTAAAAAATGTGTGTTTGAAGACTGATCTCAATTTGACTGTATTACTCTTTCTAGATGGCAGTTGAGCTTTTTTTAAAAAAATATTTTTATTGCTGAAACTGGTTTGGCTCAATGGATAGAGCGTGGGCCTACAGACTGAAAGGTCCCAGGTTCGATTCCGGTCAAGGGCATGTACCTTGGTTTCGGGCACATCTCCAGTGGGGAGTGTGTAGAAGGCAGCTGATTGATGTCTCTCTCTCATCGATGTTTCTAACTTTCTATCCCTCTGTAAAAAATCAATAAAAATATAAAAAAATATTTTTATTGATTTCAGGGAGGAAAGGAGAGAGAGAGACAGAAACATCAATGATGACAAAAATCATTGGTCAGCTGCCTCTTGCATGCCCCCCACTGGGGATGGAGCCTGCAACCCGGGTATGTGCCCTGACCAAGAATCGAACCATGACCTCCAGAGCCATGCTGGCTGGGCAAGATGGGCAACTTTTAACGAATTAGTTTCAGTGTTCACTTGGCTTTTTCATTTCACTCTCTTTTCTGTACTTTCCTGGGATATATTTTCTTTTTCCCTGTGCATATCTTTATATGCTATATATTCATTATGTAAAAATGTGTTTCTAAACAATGTACTCTTGTACGTTTAAAAGGTTCATACAAATAATATACTATATGTATTCTTCTGCAACTTGCTTGTTTTGCTAAGTATTTTAAGTTCATGGTATTTATTTTTATCAATACTTAAATTCTTCCATTTGCTGTTATATCCAATTCCACTGTATAAATATGCCTTCAATTTTTTATTCACTCTCCTACTGATTGGCTTTTATGTTGTTCTAAATTTATTTTGATAAAGAATGTCATAATAAACATGCTCTTACCTTTGCACAAGAAGAAATATATGAGGATGTTTTCTGGGGCAGAGTTTTTGAACTGGGTGTGTTTACCCATTAGTGGTTCTAAAAGCAAGTGAGTGAGTCATTCCAACATTTAAAACATTAATAAAAAGAATGGAAACTATCAGGATATGTGACATGTATTAAGAATAAACTCTGCCTTGTGAATGTTTGTTTCAGTTAAATAAGTATGTGTGCATTGGGTCACAAGGTAAAATATGTTTGTGATGACCAAAAAAGTGTGAGAGGGTTTGGTTGGTGTGGTTCAGTGGTTGAGCATCAACCCATGAACCAAGAGGTTGCCAGTTCCATTCCCGGTCAAGGCACATGCCCAGGTTTTGGGCTCCATCCCTGGTGGGAGTATATAGGAGGCATCCAATTGATGATGTCTCTCCCTCTCATCAATGTTTCTATCTCTCTCTCTCTCCCTTCTCTCTTTCTCTCTCTCTCTCAAAAAAAAAAGTTTGAAAGGTACCTCTCTAGGGTATATAATTCTAGGAATAGAATTGCTGGCTCTTAGAGTATATGCATGTTCTATCTTATTAGATATTCTCAGATTGTATCAATATTTCCATTAAAAATAAGTGTTTCCTTTATTTTATAGCCTCAAAAATACTCTGTGTTTTCAAGTTGATAGGTATAAAATAGTATAATATTTTAATTTGTATTTCCATGATTACTAGAGTAATGAAATATCTTTTCATATCCTTATTGTCAGCTCAGATTTCATTTTTTGGGCACTATCCTTTGCTCATCTTTTTAGTGATTGTATGTTTGAATAAATTTTAAAACATTCCTTAAGCATTTTGGATACTGATCTTTTGGCAGTTACATGTATTACAAATATCTGCATTCAATCTGTGGTTTATATTCCTAATTTGTACAATTGATGTCCAGAAGTCTTTTTAATTTTAATTAAGCCACATCCTATATAATAAAAGCCTAATATGCTAATGTCTGGTTGTCTGGTCGGCCGTTCAATCAAAGCATAACATGCTAATGTTATTGATAACTGCTACAGCAGGTTGAGAACCGCTAGCAGGGTCACCTAAGACCATCAGAAAACACAGATATTTACATTACAATTCATAACGGTAGCAAAATTACAGTTATGAAGTAGCAATGAAAATAACTTTATGGTTGGAGGGCACCACAACATGAGGAACTGTATTAAAGGGTTGTGGCATTAGAAAGGTTGAGAACCAGTGTTCTCCTAGGACATACATAATTCAGTAGACAAAACTCCCTCATTTTAACTTACCGAGGAAAGGAAATGAAGGTAAACTGACGTGGTTAGGGGCTAATTGAGAATTGATGGTCAGGAAAGCTCTGAGAAATGACATTTAAGTTGAATCATGAAAGATGAGAATAATTCAGTGTGAAGAGCTGGGGAATTTGATGTAAAGGCCAAAACCATGTCAAATGCAAGGTAAAACTTCACATATTCAAGAACATGCAAGGCTACGATGGTTGGAATGTAGTGAGAGATACTGAGAGGGAAATGAGATGAGATTCTATAGATAGTCAGGGACCAGATTATGTAGAGGTTGGTGGGCTGTATTTGGAAACTTGAGTTTTATTGTGGGTGGAATGAGAAGCTATTAGAGGATTTTAATCAGCATGACAGGATCTTATTTGTATTAAAAATTCACTGGTTGTTATATGGAAAATAGCTTTTATGGGATAAGGTAGTCTAGTTATAAATAGACCAGGTGAGAGTTGACAGAGTCCTTAGAATATGGAGGTGGCAATGGAGGCTGAAAGGAAGGATTGTAAGCTATTTAGAAGGTACAATCATGAGGATGTTCAGTTTGGCGTGTGAGAGAGCTTGAGCAAGTTGGTAGATGGTCATGCCATCTGTTGAGATGGGAAGATTGGTGGAGGAACTGCTTTAATCTGAGTTGATTGTCTAGATGTGTCCTACAGCTGTCATTGTGGGTTTCCCTTTGCCTCTGTCCTGTGTGGAGTCTCACATCTTACTTTCTTGTGTCCCTTTGCTTTGTTGGAGCATGTACTCCAATAGCAGCCCATGAAAGGGAGAGGAGGAGGTTTGTTTTTTGAGTTCCTGGAAGTTTGAAAATGTCTTAAATTCTACTTTTAAACTTTTTTGATACTAGGTTGCAAATAATCTTCCCTTCAAATTTTGGAGACCTTGATCTGTAATTGTGGAGATCTTTAATACACCTGTTGTAGTTTCATGGATACAGTATCTTTTCTGTAAGGATAGTAATTTTAGTTTTTGTAAAAATTGAGGTACAATTGATTAATTACAATTAAAAATATTTTTTTATGACAGCTGGGAGGCTTAGTTGGTTGGAATATTGTCTTTATACACCAGGTTACAAGTTTGATTCCTGGGCGTGTATGAGAGACAACCAATCAGTGTTTCTTTCTCACATTGATGTTTCTCTTTCTGTCAAATCAATAAACATATTCTTGGGTGAGAATTAATAAAAAACAACTCCACTAACACCTTTTTCTCTCTACCTTTCATGTTGATGGCTTTCCTTAAACTGATGATTCTTGTCTGTCCATGTCTATTAAAGAGTAAGACATTAAAATGTGAATTGAAGCTCTTTGTGCATAGGTGGGTTTGCCAATTACTGAGCCTCAGGCAATGTGATCAGGCAACTACGTACAGTGGTACCTTGAGATATGAGTGCCCTAACATATGAGATTTTTGAGATACGAGCTGTTGAACGAGCAATTTTTGCTTTGAAATACGAGCAACAGTTGAGATACGAGTAATCGCGCGGATCGGCCGGCTGCACACGACCCACCAGTTTACCGCCACTCGAGCCTCTTATAGTTTCCCATGCCTCAAGGTTACGGAACGAATTAAACTCGTATCTTGAGGTACCACTGTACTTGGCTTTTTATTAGGTGACTAGTGGCCCAGTGCACAAAATACAAGCACATTAAAAGGGGATTAATTAGAGGAAATAATTTAATATTGCTATTTGCCCTTTCTCCATAACAGAAGTGTCAGAGATGAAAGAAAATTAGTAAAATGTGTATGAAAACTTGCCTCCTGTCAGAGTCTGGGGTGCACCACGGGACCCAGAGTCAAGTCTTTGCCCACCCAGATGCGCCTCAAAATCGCGTGAGACCCAGACCTGACTGGCCCCCACTCCCATTGGGCTAGATCCAGACCTGGCCAGTCCCACCCTTGTCAAGCCCTGCCAGGCAGGGGACGTAGCCTAAGTCCCCTGGCCTGGCACCAGGACTGGGGGTGTGGCCTGAGGTCCTCCATCAAGAACCACCAGGTGGGGGACATGGCCTGAGAACCCTGTCAAGCCCTACTGGTTGGGGGGCATGGCCTGAGGTCTCCCATCAAGCCTCACCAGGTGGGGCATGCAGCCTCAGGTCCCCTGGCCTGGCACCAGGACAGGAAGCACACCTTAAGGTTCCCCATCAAGCCCTGCTGGGCAGGGAACATGGCCTCAGGTCATCTGGCTTAGGGCCAAGGTGGGAGGTTCAGCCTCAAGTCCCCGGTCAAGCCCTACTGGCTGGGGGACTGGGCCTGAGGTCCCTTATCAAGCCCCATGGGGTGGGGGAGGGCGTAGCCTCAGGTTCCTGCTGATTGCTTGTTAAGGCTCCTTATAGGAAATTGGCCTCAGCTGTGGATACAGCATCTTTGTGACGGAGTGATGGTCAATTAGCATATTCCCTCTTTATTAGATAGGGTTGTCAGATTTATTATCAGGAGATCTTCTCTGGGTCTATAAAAAATAAAAGTGCCTAAATGGATGCATATATTTCTACCTGTCAGCAAAATTTTAATTTCGGAACCAAAGAGTATGCAAATTTTAAGACTTTTGATGTATTTAATATATTGGTATATTTATATGTAAGGATACATAAAAATACATATTTCTCTCAAGAAATGTATTATCAGTTTACACTTCCATTAGCAGTATATGAGGATGCCAGTTCTTCTGTAGTTTTGATAATATCAGTATTATAAATTTTTAAAGATTATTTGCTGATTCAGGAGATGGGAAATGTTAGACATGAGCAGAAAGCCCCGAATGCCTAGCAAGGGGCAAAAATAGGAAAACGAGAACATTGCCCCGAGGGTAACCTATCCGCCCCTAGCACATCACTGTCATGCGGTTTGGACCCCTGATCTTTCATATCGCTGGTCAGGCGGCTTATATCCTCCGACCTTTTCCTTCCTAAAGATACCATCTAGGCCTCAGTGTGTTTCAGCTCCAGGCCCAGAAAAAGCAGCAAAACCAGACAAGTGCCACAATGGCTGCCTGAGCACCAGCTACATTGACTAATGACCCCCTGCCCTGTCACCGACCTATCTGCAGAGACACGATTCTGAAAGAGCATACCTAGGAACTAATGAATATTCTATTGAGACCCTCCCCTGAAACCTCCCCTACGATTTCCACCTGTGAGAGCTAAATAGTTTAAGCTCAGAACAAAGGACCCACCCAGTAGGTGCTCTCCCTTCAAGGAGCGTGCCTCTGCCATCCCCTTCCCCCTTTCCTTTCTCACAGACAGTATCCCCTAACCTCTAAGGGACCCCATGAGATTTGCAACCAAGGGAGCAATGGGCAGCAGCAGCTTGTCCTGGGATAACTCCCTGGACCTGTCTCTAAGGTCCCTTTTCTCTGACTTTCCAGTGAGCCAAAGCACCGGGCTTCCTGTTGCTGTTTCTATGCCCGTCCTGTTTCACTGCCCTAAGAATGTTTTTGCTGCCATCGTCCACCCAGTATCCCCTTGGTTCAGTCTGTGCAGCCTTTCCCTTTGGATATCCCATTCCCCTAGTCCCATTCCTTAAATAAACTCAGTTTTTCTTTACTGCCTGAGATGGCTGTTTAGCCTGCCCACATACTACCATGTTAACCTTTCAGAAATTATATGTGTGTGGGTGTGTGTATTTTTTAAAAATATATTTTTATTGATTTCAGAGGGGAAGTGAGAGGGAGAGATAGAACCATCAGTGGTGAGAGAGAATAACTGATCGGCTGCCCCCCATTCGGGATCAAGCCCACAACCCAGGCATGTGCCCTGACTGGGAATCGAACTGTGACCTTTGGTTCATAGTTTAGTGCTCAAACACTGAGCCATGCTGGGCCAGAAATTATATTTAATTGCTCTTTTATTTTGCTTAGTTATTGGAGTGCATGTAAAAATTACCAATTCATGACATTTGCCCATTTTTCTGGTGGGGTCTTTTTCTTATTGATTTGCAAAGCTTTTTATATGTTAATGAAGATTGATTAGGTTGAAGGATAAATGGGCTTGGAGATGCCAACTTTTTTTTTAATCAGATACACCTAGCAGTTTTCAATAGTTATTAAAAATAGAACATTGGTTGTCTTAAGGAGAGACACGCTAATAGTTTTTTTTTCTTTATTGACTAAGTGCCCATCAGCAGATGAGTGGATTAAAAAATTGTGGTACATCTACACAGTGGAATACTTTGCTGCTGTAAAAAGGAACTCCTACCATTTGCGACAGCTTGCATGCAATAGTTTTTGACTGAGGGTTGAAGAAGCCTGCCTGCTAAGGTCCCTTAAGATGGTGTGCAGTCCGGCCAGAGTGCCTCAGTTGGTGGAATGTCATCCCATGCACTGAAGGGTTGTGGGTTTAATAACCAGCTGGCACATGCCTGGATTGTGGGCTTGATCCCCAGTGAGGATTAAAATTTTTTTTTTTTAAAGATGGTATGCAGACTAGAGTAGGAATTCTGTTGGAGGTTGGAGGTTGGAGGTTGGAGGCTTAGTGTGGGCAGTGAGTAGGTGGGGTTGTGGATGTTACAGGCAGAATTTTTTAAAAAAATATATTTTATTAATTTTTTTTTTTACAGAGAGGAAGGGAGAGGGATAGAGAGAAACATCGATGAGAGAGAAAAATTGATCAGCTGCCTCCTGTACACCTCCTACTAGGGATGTGCCCACAACCAAGAACATGCCCTTGACTGGAATTGAACCTGGGACCTTTCAGTCTGCAGGCCAAACCAGTTAGGGCCAGGGCAGAATTTTTGCTAGGATTTGGAGTGCTTATCTAGGAACCAGAGCATCTAGAAACCCAGTGAAGACGTGTGTGGTGTTGATATTTTGAGTGCTATTACTGACTCCAGATTGTCCTCCAGGAATTATTTCTTGGGCTTTTTAAGAAGCAGAGTCCTCATGTCTTAGCTCATACTCTTTTCTACCCTTAGATCTTTAACATGGGTAGCTGCCTGTTCAGCCTTCTTTTAATTATAATAGTGTCAGACAGTTGATTAAGTAGTTAAGCAATCTTTAAACATTTCAAAGTGCTGTTGGTTATTTTATATTTAGTATTTAGTATTTAGTATTTTTTTTGGGAAAAAGTTAAAGTGGTAAAATTGGCCTTGTCCCAGTGAACTCTAAAATCACAGACTTTGGGAAGTTTTGCTAGGATATCACATTCTTTCCACAGAATCCGGGATGGTAAATGCTAGAATAAATCTGGGTCTGGAGTTTTAGGTGGTTGTGAATTTTGGGCTTTTCATATCTTGCAGTGACTTCAAAGTGGCTTCATTTGGTATGGAGTTTAGGGAGGGGGTGAAGGGCAGTAGTAGCCAGTCTGATGTGTAAAGGAAAGGGGATAGGAGATTCATTTAGTCTATTCCTAGCTCTCCTTTACATTGTTCAAGAAAACAAGAACCCATGCCTACTTTTCTCTTTGTCCCCTCTATTCTGTGCAATTTTAAGGTAGTATTTTGTTTTGTTTTGTTTTACTAGAATAAAATGTTTTGTTTTATTAGAACAAAGTGTTTGGGATTAGAAGATAAGTGAGGCTCTTTTAGTACATATTAATAGGCACATACATTTATTCCAAATTAATTATTCCTATACTGTCACTGTTAAAATGCCCAGGTATGTCTGATATCCATGTAGACCAGCCTCCTTTCTAGCATCCATGTTACTTGACTAATTGTTTTTTGGTCCCATGTTCTTGAGAAATAATTTTGTAATCTTCCCTTTCAGGGCCACGTTTCCTGAGTAATTTGGTTATCTTTCTAATGGCTTGTTATGAAAGTAGTTTTCCCCATTAACCTTGTTTCTCTTGACTTTTCAAAAAATATATCCTTTTTGTTTTCTGAAAAGGTTTTTATCTCAACCTTTGCTCTTGCTAACTTATTGATAAGAAATCTTGAATCAAGTGAAAGTTTTGGAGAACATTTTGATGTTCCTCTGTTAAGTAGGTATGATGCCCTTAGAACAATTATTTTTTTCATCTATGGACTTCTAAGACTCTGTTCATTTAAAAAAAACATAATTTCAGTCCTAGCTGGTTTGGCTCAGTGGAAAGAGTGTTGGCCTGTGGACTGAAGGATCCAGGGATCAATTTTGATCAAGGGCACATACCTTAGTTTCAGGTTTGATACCGGGATCAACCAATTAATGTGTCTCTCTTACATCGGTATTTCTCTCTGTCTCTCTCCCTCCCTTCCACTCTCTAAAAATCAATGGAAAAATGTTTTTGGTGAGGATTAACAAATAAAACAAAAGCAAACAAACAAAACAGACCCATTATTTCATGCCCACCTGGGGTGGCTCAGAGATTGAGCTTCGATAAAAACCAGAAAGAACATACTGCTTAGGAATAAACTTAATCAAGAACACAAAAGACTTAGGCACTCAAAAATAAAAATATTGAAATAATTAAAGAAGGTGCAGATAATGGGAAGACATCCTGCGTTCACTGAAGACTTAATATTAAGATGTCAATACTAAACAAAGCAATAGATAGATTCCATGCCATCCCTATAAAAATCTCAATGATTTTTTTTTAGAAATAAAAAAAGCCATACTAAAATTCGTATGGAAGCTCAAGAGATCCTAAATAGCCAAAAAAATCTTTTTTTAAAAAAGAACAAAGTTGGAGGTCTTGCACTTCCTGATTTCAAAACTTACTACAAAGCTATGGTAATCAAAAGAGCATGATATTGCCTGGCCAGTGTTGTTCATTGGTTGAGCGTCAACCCCTGAACCAGGAGGTCACGGTTCAGTTTGTGGTCAGGGCACATGCCTGGGTTGCAGGCTCAATCCCCAGGAGGAGCCAGTTGATGTTTCTCTCTCATCATTGATGTTTCTATCTCTCTCTTCCTCTTCCTTTTTCTCTTTGAAATCAATAAAAACATATCAGATATTTTAAAAAAAAGAACATGGTGCTAGCATAAAGAAAGACATAAAGACTAATTGTGAAAAGAATAGAGAGCACAGAAATAAACCTCAGATACATGGTTAAGGTTGCCAAAATCATTTAATGGAGAAAAGACTGTCTTTTCCACAAAGAGTATTGGGAAAACTGGATATCCCTATGAAATTGGGACCTTATCATACACTGTACACAAAATTTAAAATTAATCAAAGACTGCAGCACAAGAGCTAATTTTATAACGTTCTTAGAAGAAAATATATGGGAAAAGCTCATGTTAAATATTTATTAAATTCATCTTTGTACATATTTACATAAGGAATAAAAGATTATGTAAGCCAGAAAAAGATTCTAGGAACCAAAATAATTCAAATGGAGAATTGAGAATCCAGGGAGATGGGCATAATCGCAGAGATAAGCATGAGTTAGAATTTTGCAGGCCCTTGCTTTAGGCATGGGGGCCTGGGATTTAAAACTGAACCATACTATCTTTAGAATGTCTAAAAAATTGTATGATTTACTGCCATGAATTATGGCACAGTCATGTGGAAGATTGGGTGACCCCGCCAAACTGGATCATCAAATTAATATCTTCTTATAAGGAATGACTTCAAGAATTTGTTGGAGCTACATCTGAATGCAAACGAAGTAGTGTTATAAATTATGAGCCATCAGACAGATAAGCTGATGATAAATGTTAAGCAGTGAACTAAATTGATATTATTGTCAACTTAGTAGAGATATCAAAAGAACACTTGGAAAGGAATAAATTATTCGTGTTTGTTATCACAGTGGGAAACCAAGGTGAATAGGAAGATTGGAGGACAGCAAAGTAAAACAGTTTATCTTCATATTCAAGGACATTCAGCATTTAAAGGATCTTTAGAGAAGTGTTCTAAAACTCTGGTGAAAGACCGAAGTTACTTAATTGTTTAAAAAATTTTCAGACCAGGCCAGGTGGCTCAGTTAGTTGGATTGTCATCAGTGCTCCAAAAGGTTGTGGGTTCAGTTCTTGTTAGGGCTCACATGGGGGTTGCAGGTTGGATCCATGGTCAGGATTGTACAGGAGGTGACTGATCAATGTTTTCCTCTCACACCTCTCTCTCTCTCTCTCTCTCTCTCTCTCTCTCTCTCTCTCTTCTTCTCTCTCTCCCCACTTCTCTTAAAATCTATGAAAATATATCCTTGGGTGAGGATTAAAGAAAAAAAATATTTTTAGGCCCTGGCTGGGCTGTTAGGTAGGTTACAGCGTGGTCCCAATATGCCGAGGTTGCAGGTTCGATCCCCTGTTAGGGCACATACAGGAATCAACCAATGAATGCATAAATAAGTGGAACAACAAATTGATGTTTCTCTAACTCTTTAAAAATAATTTTAAAAATTTCCAATCTGTCACCAAGTGATTTTATAAAATACATTAAAAATGAATTACTAGAAAAATGAAATTAAAAATATATGAAATACAAAGCTGAGTTTTAAATATTGGATTCATAAGACTCAAAGCTACTCTTACAAATTGCTATAAAAGTTGTAAATTCTTACTTTCGATTTCTATGCTTATCTCATTGCGTTTAGTAACAGTTTTTAGTCCAGCACTGGTCCATGAACCCCACTTTGAGCTGCACTGTTCTAGAGGATTTCTGCATTCTAACCGTCTAGAGGAGTTGACCTTTTTAGAATTCTCTCTCAGAGTTTAGACAGTAGTACATTAGTAATAAATAATTCCTAACTATGCTTTGGATAATCTGAAATACTGTTTTTCTTATTTTAAAATAAATATAGAACAAATACGATATATGGTTATAAAAATGCGACTTCTATCAAAATTACTACGAAATTTGAAGTTAGTTGGATCTATAAAAACTCAGAGAGCATTATTACCTTATGTTTATATATATCAAAGAAGAATGACTTTTACTTATTTGTATTTTTATTTCAGTTATGGTTGAGTTTCAATATTATATTAGTTTCAGGTGTATAGCATAATAGTTAGACATTTATATAACTTAGGAGGAGATCCCCCCATAAGTCTAATACCCACCTGATACCATATACACTTATTACAATTCATTATTATTGATTCTGTTTCCTGGGCTATGCTTAGTATGCATGGCTTTTGAGTAAGGAGAAATGTTTACAATACAGTCTCGTTTTGTAAACACTTTTTACTCATGCACATTTTATTTTCAGTTTTTAAATCTTTGTTGTTGAGATTATTACAGATGTCCCTCTTTTTTCCCCCATGTTGCTCCCCTCCACCCGGTTAAGGCCCTACCCCAGGCCTTCACTACCTTATTATCTGTGTCCATAGATAATGTGTATCTACATAATAAAACCCTAAGGATTAATAAACAGAATGACTGGTCGCTATGATGCTCACTGACCACCAGCGGCAGATGCTCAATGTAGGAGAAGGCCTAAGCCAGCAGGTGGACATCCCCCAAGCAGTCCCAGACTGAAAGAGGGTGCAGGTTGGGCTGAGGGACGCCTCTCCCATGCACGAATTTCATGCACCGGGCCTCTAGTATGTATATAAGATCTTTGTTTAATGTCTTCCTACCCTTATACCCCTTTCCCTCTGAGAATCATAAGTCTGTTCCTTTTCCATGCCTCTGATTCTATTTTATTCACTGGTTTATTCTATTCATTAGATTTCTTATTTGTTTATCTTGATTTTTAGATTCAATTTTTGATAGGTATGTATTTGTTGCCATTTTGTTCATATTTTTATCTTTTTCTTTTTCTTCTTCAAGAATACACTTCAACATTTTGTATAATGCTGGTTTGGTGGTGATGAACTCCTTTAGCTTTTTTTGGTCTGTGAAACTCTTTATCTGATCTTCAATTCTGAATGATAGCTTTGCTGGGTAGAATAATCTTGGCTGTAGGTCCTTGCTGTCATCACTTTGAATATTTCTTGCCACTCACTTCTGGCTTGCATAGTTTCTGTTGAAAAATCAGCTGATAGTCGTATGTGCATTCTCTTGTAGGTAACTAACTGCTTTTCTCTTGCTGCTTTTAAGATCTGTCTTTGTCTGTAGCCCTTGGCATTTTAATTATGATGTGTCTTGATGTGATCCTCTTTGGGTTCCACTTGTTTGGACTCCCTGGACTTGTAAGTCTATTTCTATCACCAGGAGGGAGAAGTTTTCTGTCATTATTTCATCAAGTAGGTTTTCAGTATCTTGCTCTCTCTTTTCTTCTGGCACCCCCATAATTCTGATGTTGGTATGCTTGAAGTTGTGCCAGAGGCTCCTTACACTATCTTTTTTTTTTTTCTTGCTCTTCTGATTGGGTGTTTTTTGTTTCTTCATTTCAAATAGTTGATTTGATTCTCAGAATCCTCTACTCTACTGTTGAATCTCTGTATGTTGTTCTTTATTTCAGTCAATGTATGCTTAATTTCTGACTGGTCCTTTTCTATTTTTTTGGAAGTTTCTAGAAGATTCTTGAGTAACCTTATAACCATGGTTTTGAACTCTATTATCCAGTAGTTTGCTTTCTTCCATTTCTTTCATTTGTGCATGTTTCTTTGTCTCCGCATTTTGGTTGCTTCCTGTGTTTGTTCCTATGTATTAGGAAGAGCTGCTATGTCTTCTTGAGTTGATAGAGTGGCTTTGTATAGGTGTTCTATAGGATCCGTGTCTCAGCCTCCCCAGTCACCTGAGCTGGGAGCTCTAGGTGCAACCCTTTGTGGGCTGTGAGCACAGTCTTGTTTTAGTTGAGACTTGATTGCTGTTGGTGTCACTGGGAGGAATTGACCTGTGGAGACCAGCTGTGACTTCAGGGGGAGAGTTGCTGTGCAAAAGACACCCCTATAGAGCAGGACTTGCTTCAGGGGAGCTTTTGTGCTCACTGAATCTGCCCCTTGAGCGTGTCACTTATGGGTGTATAGAGTTGTAATCTGGTGTTGTCTGATACTGACCACTGGATTCCTTCGCTCTTGAGTTTCCAAGGAGGTACAAAGTCAGCCACTGCCTGGGCCACCCAGTAGGAGCTACAGAGAGATCTGCAGATTTTTCCTCTTTGTATCAGGGTTGGAAGTGCCCAGATGATGGCCAGCTATGGAGCAAGGTAGGCTGATGCTGGTGCTAGGTCTTAGGTCTTTTATTGATAGGTTCGGAGATCTCTAACCCAACTGCAGCTTGTTTGAGAGATTGTAGCCTGAGAAAAAGCTGCTGCACACAGCTTGGGTGGGGTTGTAAATTGGGTGAGGCGGAGTCTTAGGGAATCACCAGGGCAGAACAAACAGAAATGGCTGTCAGTGAGCCCACAGACTGCTGAACGTCCCAGCATGGGAACAACGATCCCTGCAAGCATCTCCTCCGAGCCGCCGCTGAGTTCCTGCCCCGATGCCAGATAATCCATTCCTCCTCATATGTGTCTGTGTTCCCTCGAGCCGCACCCTGGTGCTGGAGCTCCGAGGAAGCAGGACTTTGTAAGTTCAGTTTGTGGTGCTGGCCCTTTAAGAGGAACAGCTGGGTCTCCAGCAGTCTGTGTATCACTGAGCCTCAATCCACACTGGTTTTTACAGCTCATAGTTCTTTTTTTTTTGGTGCCATGACTTGGATACGAACCGAAGCTCATAGTTCTTACTGCCTATAGGGACTTCTTTTTCCAGCTCTGTGACCGTGGGCTGTGGGTCTGGTTTGGGTCCGGGAACCCTTGCTCCTCTAGGCAGCCTCCTCAGAGAGTATCTCCCTTCCAATTAAAAAAGTGGCACCAAGGCGCCTGTGCACCTCCTACCAGTCTCAGTGTGCTTTCTTCTTTACTTCTCTAGTTCTAAGACTTCTATTCAGCCAGCTTTCCAGCAATCCTTGCTGATGGTGGTTCTATATTTTAGTTGTAATTTTGATGGGGTCGTGGGAGGCAGTGAGTACAGGCGTTTTACCTATGCCGCCATCTTCCCCTATTGCTGCACATTTTAAAGATCAAAATATTTTGCTATTTGCTTATTAAAGTTATATATGGCTAATTATCAACTTAGAAAATATAACTGCAACCAGTAAATATTTTTATTTATTTTATTATTTTTAAAAAAATATTTTTAATGATTTCAGAGAGGAAGGGAGAGGGAAAGAGAGATAGAAACATCAATGATAAGAGTGAATCATTGATTGGCTGCCTCCTGCATGCCTCCTACTGGGGATCAAATCCATAACCCGGGCCTGTGCCTTGATTGGAATCAAACCTGGGACCCTTTAGTCTGTAGGCCAATGCTCTATCCACTGAACCAAACCAGCTAGGGCCAGTAAAGATTTTTAATGACTGTGCTAGGCATATTCAATTTTTAACACATTGTTTTTGTTAAAATATGATCATTTGCTATTTCAGATTTGTTTTATGTAGTTCATGGTAGAATTTATTTCTTTTTAAAAACTTAATGAAGAACTGGTGTTGGCTTTAGAAATTCTATTATTGTGTAATATTGTGTTAATTTAGGTTAGAATTACAGAATTTCAGGATGGGAATTTTGATGGCCACCATGTGATATATGAGCCCCTCCTATACTTCCCTGCCAAATGACTGCCCAATCTATGCCTAGATATCTCATGTCACAGGGAAACACCCTGCAGGCCTGATCACCCCTAACTCTCCCCCATTTGCTGACCTGGTCACCTCCAACTCTCCCCCCCCTCCCGACTTGACTGGTTGTCTCCACTATCCCCCTCTGCTGGCCTGGTTGCCCCTTACTGCCCCTCCCCCCCCAGCATGGCTGCTGCAACTGACCCCCTCTGCTGGCCTAGTTGCCCCTGCCATCTTTCTCCCCACCCCGCTGGCCTGGTTGCCCCCAACTGCCCCACTCCCCTGCCAGCCAGGTTGCCCCCAACTGCTACCTTGCCAGTCTGGTCACCCCACACAGCCTGTTGTTTAGTTGTTTGGTCGTCCCTTGCCTCCCTGTCGACTTGGTCACCCATGCGGCCTGCTGTTCAGTCATTTGGTCGTCCCTCACTCACCCCCCTACTGCCTGGTTGCCCCACACAGCCTGCGGTTCAGTCGTGTGGTCATCCCCCCCCCCCCCCCCCCCCCCCCCCCCC
>PVJN01003408.1:0-23546 GCA_004026805.1 Lasiurus borealis | reverse complement strand
GAGGAAGGGAAAGAGAGAAAGAGAGAAAAAAAACTTCAGTGATGAGAGAGAATTACTAATCGGCTGCCTCCTACACCTCCCCTACTGGGGATTGAGCCTGTAACCTGGGCATGTGCCCTTGACTGTAATCGAACCCCGGATCCTTCAGTCTGCAGGCCAGTGCTCTATTTACTGAGCCAAACTAGCTAGGGCCCTGGGGATTTCTTATAGTATTTATTAATGTAAGAATTAGCAGCATCCCCATAGTTGGAACAGGAATCAGTGCAGGGCATTTATGTAATTTGCTTTGACTTTGACATGACCTTGGAGTGTGCTTGTCCTCTCCAGTTCCACTTGCTCCCCTGCACTGTTTATGCACGAGTTGTCAGGTGCTTCCTGTTGGCCAGCAGGTGTGCTGCTTATCACGGAGGGATTCTAAGTTTAATTAACTCCATTTTATTATAGAGCTTTCAGTCTAGCCGAATATCTCTGTCATCTTGGATTTATCCTTATCTAAGGACAATGGCGGGTAAATAGTTTTCTTTCACCCATCCTGTTCAGATCCAACTCATTCTTAGAGGCCAGTCCTAGTCAGCGACCCTTCCTTGATTACCCCAGCGAAAAGTGGTTTCTCTGCTCTCAGCTTCTATTGTGCTTCTTTTCTTTAACCACTAATTTTTCAATTAATCATGTTAATTGCTTTGTGACTTGTTTCTATTGTTGTCTTGAATTTTTATTTAAATTGTGCATTGTTTGACTTTCATAAGTTTGATTTTTATTTTTTGATTACTGTTTCCTGAGAATGAGCTCCTTTCTTTAACTCATAGTAGCAATCTCAACTTTTTTGATTATGCACCTCAAATAATTTGCTGATGAACCCCCAATACATGCATATTATATTTATTTAATTATAAAGTATATTTATTGACATATATAAAATGTAAGTTAAGAAGAATGATGTAAGGTGAAAAAAGCAACACCATACTAGTAATGTTACTTAGAATATGGTATTTTCACCTGTCATACCTGAAAAAGAAATCTTTAAAAATATATAAATACTAATGGAAGAAATGCAACAATGGCTGCATGCGCTATGCCATAAGACTAGTTTTCAACCCTACCCATCTTAAGATTTGCCTGTACTTGTTGGTATTATTTTTTAGCCACAGATTCCTTGCAAGAATCAGTTTAAGCAACTTATTCATTTCTTAAGTCCTATAGTATAGTTAAAACTAGGCAGATTTCTTACATTCATACAGCATATCACAATGCTGAAGGTAACTGAATAGTTGAGAGAACCACCATCAACCCCTCATAGAAAGAAAAATGTGAGCTTGCATATACAGGTGGCTAGGTTGATCCACTGGCATTAATTGCTGTGATTATTACTAAGCCCAGAGAGAGTACATATTTAAAGCAGTGGCTCTCAAACTTGAGTGTGAACCAGAGTCACCTGGAGGGCTTGTTGAAACACAGGTAGTGGAGATCATATTTTTGTATCTTAATACCAAAACCTGAACATCTGTGTTATCACTACCTAGATCAAGAAATCAAATTTTGGCAGTGCCCCCAAACCCTCTATGTGTCTTCTTCCAGTCACCACTCCCTACTTTGCAGTATTTACGTCCTTATTTCCCATGCTACTCTATTTGCTAAGACCTTCAGTACAGTGTTGAGTAAAAGTGATAAGAACAGATAGGGACAAACCGGTTTGGCTCAGTGGATGGAGCATCAGCCTGTAGACAGGGAGGTCCTGGGTTCTATTCTGGTCGGGGGCATGTGCCTTGGTTTCGGGTGCATCCCCAGTGAGGGGTGTGCGTGGGCAGCTGATCGATGTTTCTCGCGATGTTTCTAACACTCTGTCCCTCTTCCTTCCTCTCTGTAAAAATATCAATTAACCCCCCCCCCCCCAAAAAAAAAAAACAACAGGTAGGTATTGAAAACGGATGGTTGTTGGCACCAATTCAATATCAACATGAACCCCAATTTAGGGTGAGATGAAGAAGGAAACTTTATTAAGTGTAAAACAATTCAATTGTGATACAGCTTGGTTGTGGGGCAGCCCTGGGGTAGGCCCCTCTCTGGCTAGATAGCTCTGCTCCCCATTGGAATGGGAAAGTGTATTTCTAGAGCTACACGCTTATATAGACAGAGCTGCCCACCTCCTGGTCCCTGATTGGTCTGTCCTTATGCAAATGAGGACTCCAAGTTCTCCCAGTTTGATTTATTCAAGGGGTACTTTCTTGATTAGTCATAACGGAGCTGCTCTGATTGGTCAGTGAAGCTGTTGATGGGGGAGTGGGGTGGGATATAGCTGCACAGCTTGGATTATTAAGTATGATATTGTTGTGGGTGGCCTTTCTCGTATTAAATAAGTTTCTTTTTTATCCTTGTTTGCAAAAAGTTTTAAAAATTATGAACGGATGTGTAATTTTATCTTGCTTGCACTTTTCTATTTTCTCTTCTGTTAACAGTGAATTAAATGCACATATTAGAGAAGAAAGCTTAAACATTAATGACCTAAGCATCTAATTTTCCTTCTCCTAGTTAACTGTTAAAAATATTTGAGCCCATTATTCCTACTGAAACAACACTTAATCTAAACCTGAATTCTGTTTTAGGAGTACTTACTAACATTTAAAAATACTCCCTACTCTAAAGGAGATTGGAAATCTATTATCTATAAATGGAGATATAGCATAGAAACTGGGAATAACACTGGATGCCACATGAACTGGCAAGCACATTTAAAAAATAGTTAATTTTCATAATTTTAAAAGCATTCTGGGCTGAGTCACTTATTTTGGTATTGGCATTTTGAAATCTTATGCTAAGAATTGAATCCATTATTTTCTAGTAGAGCCTAGAAATAGATTTCAGGCTCTAGAGATATAAAGGATATACTTGATGTAATAGGAACATTATATGTCACCAATAGATAGTTCCACTCTGCTAGAGAACATTGTAAAAAATCTACCGTAGTGTAATTTCATTTTGTAGATTATTTTGATAGCTGTTAAGATAGCCCATATCAGTTTTCTAGCTTCTTTACTGCTGTGGTTCAGTGTAGAAATAGATAATTCTAAAACTGATTTAGTCTGAGTGGAATCATTGATGATAGAGAAAATAAATTAATTCTGTAAAATGAAAATGTGTTGAACATCAGCTAACAATAATTCACTCTAATTTATGACTTAATAGTTATTTAACAGGCAGTTATTGGTCTTTGAGCCTGTTTTCTTTCACGGTCACCTGTTATTTTAGGTTGCCAAAGCTGAAGACTTCCTTCTCAGCTGATGTTGAATATTGTTAAGCACAAACGTCATTATCAAGAAAACAGGAAGCTGGGTAGGAGAACATGCCAAATGGTAAATTAATAGTCTGGGGAAAGGAAGCTGACGTAGACTCAGGGAAGGAACCCTGGACCCATCTACTTTGTTCTTTTTAGATGGCTTGAAGCATAGATATGGTTCGAATCATTATTTTTTTTACAGAAAATACGTGAAATAACAGGTTTAACATTAAATTAGAAAGCATTTATTTTGTTTATGTTTTGCATTGTCTTAAAAATGCTAATGTCTTAAAGGGTTATATTATATCTTGTTTTAGCTGTCTTAATCCAAATTAATTCTCAGCTGTCACTATAACCATATAAAGTGCAGTGAAATTGCCAACTTTTCCTCTTTATAGTGGGACTTTAGTGATCTCAGTAACTAGGACCTAGTAATGACTTAAAGGGTATTCAAATCCAAATTTGCCTTTCACTATTTATGTAAAGAGTTTATTTACTTAAAGAGTTTATTTACTAAATAAATCAATAGTGTCACAGTGTAGAGCCTATTTAATCAAGTTACAGAGCTTTGTTTCCTCTTGTGTCATTGATGTACATGTATACAGTTCTTATACTTATTACTGAGAAAATAATTTTCTTTTCATTAACACACATGTGGTAGAACACACCTTTAGCAGTGTTTCATCATCTTTTACTTTTCATTATTATAGGTACTTAATAAAGTAGCATTTGTTGAAAAAAATCATAATTCACATTTTTCACTAGGTTTCCCCTTTTTAAAAAATATTTTTACTGATTTCAGAGAGAAAGGGAGAAGGAGTGAGAGATAGAAACATTAATGATGGGAGGGAAGCATTGATGGGCTGCCTTCTGCACTCCCCACACTGGGGATTGATTGAGCCCACAAACTAGGCATGTGCCCTGACTAGGAATCAAACCGGGACCTCCTGGTTCAACACTCAGTCACTGAGCCACACCAGCTGGGCCTGGGCTCTTTTTAGTGCTGAGTGAAAGCTGAGAGTCTGTATTTAAAATGTGACCATAAAGTTACCTTATAATTCTTGGCATCAAAGACTTCAGACCTCTTTTGGACTATATACCTATGTTAGAGGAAGGATACATTTCTTTGAGAGAAATAACTGAAGCAGTGTTGGTGTTTGTTGTTAGAAGACATATATATTTTATTGTGGGATAAATAAATTATTTGTTTTAGGGCAAGTCTTACTGTCTTAGCCTCCATGACCACTATGGGCTTTTATTTTGTCTGTAAACCATTGTATTAATCTTTTATTTATAAATCACTTTTTATTTACTTTGTTAAATATCTTAAACATATGGATTTTAAAAATATATATTTTGTTTTTCTTTTCTTAAAAGATGCACGTCATTGACTCCTGGACCCAATTGTGACCGATTTAAACTGCATATACCATACGCTGGAGAGACATTAAAATGTAAGTCAGTGATGACTGTTTTACTAAAAATGTAGATTACAGAAATTGTTTTAGGGTCCAATTCTTCTGGGCATGATCTGTATAGTTAAATAATATGCTTGTGCTCTGTTTCTTGACTTATTTAGGTATTATTATCTTTTGACTTCCTCCTCTGATACATGAACAGCAGCCTGTTTTCATTCTTTATCTCTCTCTTTTCCTCCTCTTTAATGTAATTATATCATCACTATTAGTTCCTGTGTTGGTTACATTTTTAAGGATTCTTTAAAGCATTGTGTTGCAGAGCTAAATGAACAGCCTGTAAACATTCTTAGTATGTGCCTGGCACAGAGTCAGCCCTGTTATTACTTAAGCACAGTCTCTCTGCAGTGACAGTGAACATGTAGCATGCTTTTACTTAGTTTTCATTAACTACAGTGTGTTTGGCTCCCCACTTTGTAACATGAAGATAATAGCTTCTGCCCTTTTCCTCCCAACGTTTGTTTTCTATTATTTTCCTTTGCATCGTCAGGATTGATAACAGGATTTACTCTGAATCTGTAATTGTCTCTGGACTCTGTATAAATTGCTTGAATGATTGCTTTGCAGGCCTGCTCCTGCACAGTTGTCACCTGGGATTTACCTTTGTTGTTCTCCTGGGTTTGACTTTGTTTTGTAGAATCTATGTATTGAGAACTCTGTTTTGTATGATTATATCTTGGTAAACAGGTTACCCTTTTATCTTGCTGGAACATAGTCTCCAAGAATTTGCTCGGATTCCTGTCTCCCTCCACCCTTCCACTTTTCCTGTAGAGCTCTTTATAATTTTTATTGCCACAGTCATAATTATGACTTAATTTCTAAGAGCTCTTTCTTACTCCTGCTCTGTTTCTTTCATAGTGTCTTGTTTTTATTTTATGAATACAGTATCTTAAGAGTTTTCAGCCTTGGCCAGTGTGGGTTGGTTGGAGTATCGTTCTTATGGTGGTGACTTTGTTTCCCACTCAGGACACATACCCAGGTTGAGGATTTAATGCCTGATCAGGGCATGAGCAGGAGGCAACCGATTGATGTTTCTCTCTTCCTTTCCTTCTCCCTGTCTCTCTCTCCCTTCCTTCCTCTAAAATCAATTAAATAATTTTTCAAAGGATATAGAAGTTTTTTTTTAAGTTTTCTGAGTTATCTTAATGCCAACCCCCCCACGCCCCCTGCTCCCCAGGGATTATGTTTTTATTTGTTTATCATTTGTTTTCCCCCTCTGTTATTCTGTAGCCTTTCTTCAAATAAAAGTTGATTTTTGATTATACAATTATATTTAAAACAGACAATAAAACTTTGGGACTTCTGTATAGGCTGGGCTCACTGAGTGTGTGGGTTAATGGTGGACTAGCTCTTGGTGTGAGGAATCCCTACATGTCATATTTTAGAGTTTAATTGTTGTAGCTTTCCCTTAAGTAATTTGTTCTATTTCTTTAGAAAATTCCTTGCATATTTTTTCTGGAGTTACACATCTGGCCACCATGACATTTTTTGAGAGGGTTGGTATTGTGGATGAAAAACGGGTAATCTTATAGGGTGATCTGATTATAAATCTCTAACTGGGCAGGTCATGGTGGATAGTTATGCCCCAGGCCTATAACATTATTTATATTTAAAATGTTCAATTATAATTCACATACAATATTATTTTATATTAGTTTTAGGGGTATGGAATAGTGGTTAGACATTTATTGCAACACTAGAGGCCTGGTGAACAGATTTGTGCACTGGTGGGGTTCTGTGGCCTGACCTGCCAAAACCAGCTCTCTGACACCCCCTGAAAGGTCCCGGATTGCGAGAGGGAAGTTCTCAGGTGACACACCCCGGAATTGGGCTCCCTCCTCTCTGGTTCCAGGGTGCATCACCCAAGAGCTGCAGCTGCCAAGTCACCGCAGCTCGACAGCTCCTGTGTTGAGCATCTGCCTCCTGGTGCTCAGTGTGCATCATAGCTACCAGTTGGACGGTCGAGCAGATGGACAGTCACTTAGGCTTTTACATATATAGATTATTGATTTTTTTCTATGCTGTACTTTATATTCCTATGACTGTTTTATAACTACCAATTTGTACTTCTTAATCCCTTCACCTTTTTCACCCAGCCCTCTGGCAACCATCAGTCTGTTCTATATATCTATGAGTCTGTTCATTTATTTTCTTTAGATTTTATATAAGTAAAGTCATATGGTACTTGTGTTTCTTTGACTTACTTCACTTAGCATAATACCCTCTAGGTCCATCCATGTTGTCACAAATGATTAGATTCCATTCTTTTTCAAGGCTGAGATATATATGTATAACTTCTTCTTTATCCAATCGTCCATTGATGGGCACTTAGGTTGCTTCCGTATCTTGGCTTTTGTAAATAATGTGGGCTCATGTGCACTTGAAAGGAATATATATTCTGCTGCTTTGGGACGAGATGCTTTAAAAATATAAATTAAATTAATTTGGTCTAAAGTATCATTTAGGCCTATAACTTTTATAGTGAAATATTTTAAACCAGCCTGTTTATTATGCTTTGTGTCTAGGTTAACCTTTGGAATCCTCTAAGGGGATGTCAAACTTCAAGAGAACACATAATCTTGTTAACTATTCTGTAATCCTATCCCCTCCTTGCTTTCTTCAGTTTTCATTATATACCTTAATTTCAAATGCATAAAAGAAGCTGCAAAACTCTTGTTCTGTGCGAGCACTTGAGATCTTGCTCCCTGGCATATGTTGTCAGTTTCACTCAAATAAACTTATAAAAATCTTCTACAGATTTGAACATTTCTTACCTCAATAGTAAATATTCCCTGTGGAGCTTTTCTTAAAAACTATATATTGTTATTGATTTTAGAAAAGAAGGGAGAGGGAGAACGAGACAGAAACATCAATGATGAGAGAGAATCATTAATCGGCTGCCTCCTGTACACTTTCTACTGGGGATGAGCCTGCAACCCAGGCATGTGCCCTGACAGGGAATCGAACCATAACCTCCTGGTCCATAGATTGATGCTCAGCCACTGAGCTATACTGGCCGGGCTCCTGTGGAGCTTTTAATTATAAATTTCCCCGTTCTTAGCTCCATGTCTTATTCTTGCCTCTTACACCGGGTGACCGCATGTTTTTATGAATTTACCAGGACGGATGGCTTCCTGCTCATCAGTAGCCTCTTATGTTACTGCAGCCAGACCTTTCCCTGCCCTGTTTCATCAACTACTACTCTTCCTCTGCATTCTGCCTTCTAGCAGTTCTTTGAAATGTCTCATCTACCAATTGCTACTCTTCCTTCTTCCTCTTCACTCTTGTGTTTTGAATTTTTATCTTACTCTTTCTTCACTATCATTTAATGGGAGGATGGGTCTTGCATTGATCATAGTATAGAACTTTATCTAAAGTTTTTCACTAAGTCTCATTGAAAAGTTATGTGCAACTTATAATTTTAACCAAGACTGAATCAAACTATTTGGAGCTTATAGTAAATTTATTTCATAATTTTAAAGTCAATGAAGTTTGAGATGGAGATGGTATTGTTTATTAAGTTACATCTTCAGTCCCTTGCACAGTAAAGATAATCAATTATTTGTTGAAGAAATGAAGTGAGTTCATGCATAAATTAGTCTTTGTGTTTAGATTTTTGTTGTTTGAAGTATAGTGTTATAGAGAATATGACATTCTGTTAGTTGTATCTATCTTTTACCAACATAAATTCAGTTTTTAGAAGTTACTTATTATGCAAGGAATTTGTAACTGGAACATTGCTCTTTAACAGTACAGAAAACTGAAAGGACATAGAGTACTTTGCAGATTTGGAATCTGTGCCAATTTTGTCTTTATATATTTTACTCTACTTTCTCAAAGCAGATCAGTGAAGATAGCATACTAGTACAACTAAATTTCATATTTTAGAATATTTTATATATTAGAAAACAGTTTTCTATAAATGTTTATCTGTGAATGAAGGAAATTTTATGCAGTTAAGGATACTGAGAATGAAAGACAAAGGGGAGGGTATATTTCTACCCATGAATTCATGAATTGATTCTTAGAATTACCCACATTCAAAATAAAGTAATTGAAACACAAAGGACCTGCAGAGTATTATCAGCTCTATTAATGTGAAGAGACAACTCTTCAATGTTGGGACAGTGAAAGATTTACCACGTTGTGTAAGATTCTGATGGGAAATATCAAAGGCTACCTGAATTTAAGAGAAATCCTAGAATTTCATTATTGTAGAAGAGACAGCTGGTACTTAAAGAGGATTGGAAAAGTACATCTTCCAATGGTTGATTTAAACAAAATACATGTTAAAATCTATGATGGTGCCACTAAAATGAGTGAATATTTGCCAGCTGTAGTAAAATTCACAGAGGAAATTCGATGAGCTTCATAAAAAATAGCCACCCTAGTCATGATCTATAGCACTTAATTCTTGAAGAGATTATGCTTGTGTTTTTTGTACCCTATTTAAATGAGGCAGAGAATAGGCTGTTTTGATCATACTTTATTTCCAATCTCTGGTGTATTGCCTGGCATTTAGAGGGGCTCAATAAGTGTTAATGGAATGAATGAACCATTTCATTCTTTGGATCTGGCAATGATGAGGTTTGATAGGAAGTGACAGAACTCTGAAGTATTTTCAGTTTTACAAGTTGGTTAAATAACACTATGTAAATATAAAGAGAGATGATTGAAGTACTGTAAGTTACTGGTATATCAATCAAGTCTTTGGCTGGTAAAGCAAATGGTTTGCTAACTGGTTTCAAATTTGAAATTATCATTTTGTAAAAACAATTACTCATACTAACAATTTACTTTAATCAGGAACTGTTTGGTTATAAAAAAACCCATCGGAATAAACATAAATTAAAGAGGCTTCTTTGTTTGTCTCTATAAGAAATTAAGTGACTTCCATGGTGTTCATGGGTAGGAAGTGTAGCCACTCCTCATAGGCACTAGAACCAGGGACTCCAGAAAGATGGTAGACACTATAGTACCCGGTCAGAATCTGTGTCTTTGTGTCTTTCTCCCATGTCATATTCTATTGTCACTTTAGTCTCCCCACTCCGACCCCCCTAGATTTCTGTTTCTCTTCACATAGAATAGAAATCACTTTCTGAGCCTCTTAAGTGGTGACTCAGTTCAGGGCCACCAGACGTTGCCTATGGTCTTGGAATCTAAATTCCTGGGAGAGAGGGTCTGATTGGCAGCGTGAGCTGGGTGTCCACTCGTGATCCAATCATTTAGCCAAGAGTTCTGGGCCATGTATTCTAAGCCTGGCTACTAGAGGCCAGTTTAGCACAAGGTCAGCATGGGCTTGGTGGGTACTCTGAGAGGGCATCTCTTGCACTGTCTCAGGAATTCTTTCTAAGGAGCTTTCAAATGAAACTGTAGACATTTTCCACTTTATCTTTAACAATAGAAGCAATACTGTTGTTTATCATCTGAGAGGAATGAAACATAGCCTCCGAGATCACCTGCAGGGAGAGTAGGAGTTAACCATTTTTATTATGACTTGTAGCAGTTGAGCTGAATAAAAAGTTGGATTTAGTATTTTGCATCATGCTGTAAGTGGATTTAGTATTTTGCATCATGCCGAGAGACATTATAATATTCCTTGTTGCATAGTTAATTTTACTTTATTTTTATCTTTTCAAAGGATTCACTTACTTAAAGATTATTATCTAGCATTCAAGGTATTTTTAGAGGCTAATTAGGGAGGCAGGTCACCTTTGATTTAGTGAATGTTCTAAAATGCTCATTGAAAGGCAAGTAAGAAGTGCTAATTTTGTGAATTAGACATTATTTCTCTGTTCTGGTATTTCAGAATTTTTTTTGAATTCATGGAATGTTTAAAAAATTTTAAGAATAGCAGTGGATATTAACTTGTAAAGTCAGCTTAGTTATAGCTAAATATATAAAAATAAATAAATGTGACTTTGATGCTGATTATAGTTTATTGAATGTGGTTGATAAGTTGCTAAACTAACTTACTGAGCATTTAATTATAAAGAGTTAGGTTTATTTAAACACATTATCTCCTTTAATCATACAATAATTCTGAAATATATATTTATAGCCCACTTTAAAAAAATATATTTTATTGATTTTTTTTTCAGAGGAAGGGATAAGGATAGAGAGTTAGAAACATCGATGAGAGAGAGACATCGATCAGCCACCTCCTGCACACTCCCTATTTGGGATGTGTCTGCAATCAAGATACATGCCCTTGACCAGAATCGAACCTGGGACCTTTCAGTCCTCAGGCTGATGCTCTATCCACTGAGCCAAACTGGTTTCGGCTATAGCCCACTTTTTAGTATTAACTTTATTGAAGTATAATCTTACCTTAAAAAGAGAAACATGCAAATTAACCATCACTCTGCTATGCCCACAGCCAATCAGAGTGAGTATGCAAATTAACCCAACAAAGATGGAGGTTAATTTGCATATATAGGCATAGAATGGCCGGGAGGGGCGTGATGGTGGAGAGAGCTACTGGAGCTCTGCTCCAGGCAGAAGCGAGGACTTGCTGGCTCCCGGGCAGCTGGGAGTGAAGCCAGGAGAAGGAAGGCCTATTGCACGAATACTGTGCAGTGGGCCTCTAGTTTACATATAATAAAACTAGAGGCCCAGCACGCAGTAGCTCACTTCCACTTGCCTCAGCTGTCCACCCCTCCATCACCACTGGTGGCTCATACCACACCCTCCACTGCTCATAGCTCTCTGCTGCTTGTAGTCCTCTGCAGCTTGTAGCTCGCTGCCCATCATCTGCCACTGGTAGCTCTCTGTGGCTGGTAGCTCATGCCCACCGCTGCTTGTCATAGCTCTGCACTGGTAGCTCTCTGTGGCTGGTAGCTCATGCCCACCCGCTGTTTGTCATAGCTCTGCACTGGTAGCTCTCTGCTGCTAGTAGTTCATTCCCCGCCCCGCCTGCCATGAAAGCCAATTCTTGTTTGGTCGTGACGGCATTACAGCCACAAACCTTTTATTAATATAAGTACTGCATGCTAACCGATTGCACCAGTTGAGCTCCCTTTTATTAATATAGATGTACCTATTTTAGATGTACAGTTACATAAATTTTGGCTGTTGCAAATACCTATATTAATTACTTCACCACAGTCAAAATATATAACATCTTCATTCCCCAAAGATAAAGAACATTTCCTTCCCTCCTAAGTCAGTCCCCTGCCACCATCTCCCCATTCCTGAGCTTTTATTCTTTCTGAAACTATAAGATAGTTTTTCTTGTTTTAGAATTTCATACAAATGGATTTATATAATGGATAGTTTTTGCTTATGTCTTCTTTCATTCATCGTGATGTTTTTGAGATTCATCTATATTATCCCTTATATTAGTACTTTAATTGCTGACTAGTATAACATTGTATGAATAGGCCACAGTTTTTTAATTCATTCTCCTATTAAAGGATATTTGAGATTGTTTCAGTTTTTGGCTATTATGAACAAAGCTGCTGTTACATTTTTATATGTATTTTTGTGAAAGTATATTTTCATTTTCTTGAGTAAATACCTAGGAGTGGAATTGCTATGTTGTAAGCTAAGTGCACCTTTAACTTTGTAAGTATGTCATTTCAAAGTATTTGTACTATTTTATATAACTACTAGAGGCCCGGTGCAGGAATTTGTGCACCAGTGGGGTCTCTTGGCCTGGCCTATGGGATCAGCCCCAAACTAGCTCTCTGACACCCCCCAAGGAGTCTGGGATTGTGAGAGGGCACAGGCCAGGCCAAGGGACTCCACTGGTGCACGATTGGGGCCACAGAGGGACGTAGAAGGTTGGCCAGCGGGCGAGGGAATGTAGAAAGGCCCCAGGGCACGTCCAGCCTGTTTTGCTCAGTCCCAATTGGCCGGACCCCAGCAGCAAGCTAACGTACTGGTTGAAGATCTGCCCCTTGGTGATCAGTGAATGTCATAGCAACTGGTTGACCGGTCGACTGTCTGCCCCCTGGTGGTCAGTGCATGTCATAATGAGCGGTTGAGCAGCCTTAACGTATTATGCTTTGATTGGCTGAATGGATGACTAGATGACTGTACACTTAGCATATTAGGCTTTTAATATATAGGACTAGAGGCCCAATTCACAAAATTCATGCACTGGTAGGTCCCTAGTGGCTGCTGGCTGCCAGCTGGTTACTCCCTTCCCCTGGCCAGCCCCGCCCCCTGGTTGAATTCCTGGATGAACTCCTGGTCAAGGGGATTATTTGCATACTACGCTTTTATTATCTAGGACTAGCAATTTATGAACAGGCAGTTATCCCATATACTTGCCAACATTTGGTATTGCTGGTGTTTTACATTATATCCATTCTAGTGGATGTATAGTGATAGCTCATTATGGTTTTGACTTTTCATTTTTATGTGCTTATTGGCTATTCATATATCTTTTGTTGGGAAGTATCTGTTGAGATCTTTTGCTCAATGTTTTGATTAAATTATTGGTCTTTTTGTTATGTGTTCATTATATAGTCTAGAAAGAAGTTGTTTATCAATATTTTCTCCTTCTCTGTGTCTTCTCTTTTAATTTTCTTATGGTATTTTTCCAAGAGCAGGAGTTTTTAATATTGGTGAAGTCCAGTTTAACAGTTGGCTAATTTTTCAATCTTGTTCATCTAGGATGGGTAGGGGACGTCTGGCCTGAGGGCTGTATAGGCTGAGAAATAATTTGGTCTGGCCTTGCCAAGGCATTAGAGGCGAGTTAATTAAGTGTTTGACCAAATATAACAGGCTAATTTTTAAGTTGATAATTTATGTGGCCTTCAAATGATGTCATAAATACCCAAATGACTCTTGGTAGGAAAAAGGTTCCTCACCTCTGACCTAGGTTATTGATTTGAGATTTTTTTTCTTTTCTAAAATTGGTGTCGAATGCTATAAATTTCTAACTACTGCTTTAGCTGTAGCACACTGGTCTGGATATGTTGTGTTTTCATTTTAATTCATTATATATTTTCAGTTTACCCTTTGATTTATTTTTTAACCGATAGGTCATTTGGATATGTGTCATTTAGTTTCCAGAATTTTCTAGATTTTTCGGATATCTTTCTGTAATTGACTTTGAATTTAATTCCATTATGATCCAAGAACATACTTTGTATATCTTAGATCCTTTTAAGTGTAGTGAGACTTCTTTTATGGCCTAAAATGTGGACTATTTTAGTAAGTGTACAGCATCTTGTTGAGGGTACAAAGTTGGTGCCAACAAATGCCTACATTTATATTAATTATCTTTGTATTTCAAGTGGTTCCCTCCACCCTTTTGTGTGTGTGTGTGTGTGTGTGTGTGTGTGTGTGTGTGTGTGCGCGCGCGCAAGATTATGGCACTGGCAATGCCTTCAGATCAGAAAAGAAAAACATACTTTTTCAGAGGAGGTAAAGTAGAGTTTAAAAATTCTGGTCTGATTTCAGAATGAAGGGTACTTAGGACACTAGGTTCTTTATGGAAGTGTGTGGAAGGCCCAGATGTGTTTCTGTTTGTTTTGAACTAGTTCCTATTTTTTATTATTTTGGCCTGTAAGCACATTGAATTGCCCTCTTCTCTAGGATATTTCAGACAGAAGTTGGCAAATGACCTTTGAGACATTTGATGGCAATTCCAGATGGCACAGGCACTCCAGACACTTCAGGTTGTCGCATGGCAGGCTTTACGTGGCACTCTCTGATAGTTGATCTTCACTGATTCTCACTGGCTCATTAGTCTGTTTTAGGGGGAATAATTGAGATTTCATATTTCTATTCCCCCCAAAAGATATGAACCATGTCTTAATTTCTAGTATATGATATCATATTAACTTGTATATACTGATTCTTAATAAATTTATATTTTTATATGGATTTATTTAATGTGGTAGATATAGATTTTTCTGTTGAAATTAAAAAGTAAGACCTCTGTCTGTTATAACCAGACTACTAATTCTTCATAGAACTGGTCTTTAATACTGCTCTCAGGCTGCTATTAAACCTCTAATTTATTGAAATCTTTATTCATGTTTCCAGAGTCAGGCAAGATAATCATCTTTAGATTCTTCTTCAGTCAGTTCTGTGTCAGTATATAAAAAAAAATCAGCGATGGCTTTACCCTTCACATTTCCCCTTTGATACCATTCACACTAAGATCATTGGTAACAACTCCAACAAAAAAATAAATCCTTGTTTTTCTTCTGCCTTTGGCTTCAGGGCTAGGTTGTAAAAGGAAGGGAACAAAATGTTTTAGTAGGGTCATCATTAGTGATGGGGCATTAGAGCCATTAAACAAATAAACAGCTTAACAAAAATCCAGCAAAATAGAAAAGTGGATGCTGGAGGATTTAGGAAGTTGCAGGGAGTTTTGTTGATACAGGATTTCAGATGAAGACCAGGCACATCTAACTTGTGGGAGGAATGAAGCTACAAAGGAAGAGAGATGAATGGGAATAGAGTTAGCTTGAAGATTAAGAGCAATGATTAAAAGATATTTTTATTGATTTCAGAAAGAGGAAGGGTGAGGGAGAGAGAGATAGAAACATAAATGATGACAGGGAATCACTGATTGGTACCCTCCTATTGGGGCTCAAGCTGGCAACCTGGGCATATGCCCTGACCGGAATCGAACCGTGACTTCCTGGTTCATAGATCTGTGCTCAACCACTGAAGTCTGCCAGCCAGGCGAGAGGATGTTTCTTTTTTTGAAATTCTTCTGCATTTTTGATAAAAATTATATTTTCCTTTTCACTGTGCCTTAGAAATTAGAACCTTTTCATATCATTGTTGTTCTATAGGGTAACCCTGTCTGATCATGGTGCTGGGAGCCTAAGAGGATGTGGTTGCACTCAGTGTCTAGAAAAGTCACAACTCATCTCTAGTTATTTCTTCCTCGGTACTTATGCCCAAACCTCTCTGTCTGGAGAAGTGCCAATTCGCTACTAAATTTAAATAAATAAGAACATTTCTCATCAATAGGGGTGGCAAATTTAGCCCCTCTTCAGAGCACTGAGCAATTTATGACCATATGTTAAATACCATAAGACAGCTTTAAAGACTTGGTCCCTGGCCACTGCCAGATTGCACCGTGGGAGTGCCGCAGCGCTGCGAGGGGCTGGGAACGCTTCCTCCGGCCCTCGGAGGCCTCCGTGACGCGCTGATGTCACAGCCGAAGGGGCCTGTTTTCAAACATTCCCTTCAGAAAGGTGAAATACCAAAAGGTTCCATTTTGGCATTTGGGTGCTAAGAAGGCAAGACTTCTTTTTGATGCTTAAGGGTCAGAATTAGTATGGGAAGTGTTAGCAGTGAGTCCAGAAGGCAAGTCTCGGAATAGGTAATAGATAATCCCACTCATTTTTTTCCTTGGAGCATGAACTGGACTTTGTAAGGCATAAGCAAACCAAATATCACGTGCTTCTCAACTGTTTTCCTTTTGCCAAATTTATGGAATGAATATTAACGTTAAAAACAGTTTTTAAAATTTCGTCCCATTGGACTGACAATAATGATTTATTTTCTTTTCGAGTATGACTCATTATTTGGTGAACTCCAATTATTAGTTTTTCTTCTTAACCATCATCACAGCCTGTGAATCATTTATGGCCTTCAATGGGCTCATGGCTGAGAGGATGAAGGTGTGTGCCAGCAACCATGTGATTTTTGGTGAAGTAGTGCTGGAGGGCCCTCGGTGGACTTTTAACACGTGAGGAAACCACTGGTTCAGGCAGGGCCCAGTGTTATTAAATAGGAACAGACACCAGATCTTTGTACACGATTTTCCTGACTGTTCTCTCTTAAGGATAACTCTGCCTACAGAGGAAAATGATGAAATTGGGCTGTCAAAGGTCCAGGATTCCTAGCCTTCTCGACTGTGTAAGTGCCAGCCTGAGGGCTGATTTCCTGTCAGTTCCTGTGTGGTTTGCACTGCTTCCTCTTTGCAGCAGATCAGTATTTTAGGTCATCCATCACAACTGCTCTCCTGCACATTCGTGGCAAGTGGATCACAGTTTGCAGAAGGCAGCTGGTCTGCTTGTCTAGGAAGTGCAGTTGGAGCACTGGTCTCCCTTTCCCTAAGGCCAGGAAGCACGCCATTGTTACTCATCACTGCTTTCTTCCTTTGAAAGAACAAAAATCTCCAGATTCTGGCAAATTCGGAAAGTGCTGGGTAGCAATTTGAAGTTACCCTTTCCGTTTTGTTAATCTAGGGCAAAAACTTGAGTGATCTCAGACATCCTTTGAAATCTTGCGTGTTTTTTCCCATGTATGTGCATTAGTGGTAGACACCTTTACCCCACTCATTTTTCAAATGAAGTGATGCTTAAGGCATCAGTCACATCAAGATGTTTTGTTTTGTTTTGGGCTTTGATTTTTCAAGAATATTATTGCCCAGATATTATTATTTTTTTCTGTTTCTTTCCCTTTACAGTTGGATTTTTCTACTCCTGTCCCAGTGTCTATTAAGACTATTCACTTTGGATATGACTTGAGTATTTGCCTTGGATTTTCAGACTCTGTGAAACACAGAGATATTTAAAGCGCATGTCTTCACTATTTAATGTTAAGATAAATGTATTGTTTGAGTTGTTTCAATTTATCATACCATAATGGGTAAAGTATGTTGGGAATTTAGAAAAGTGAGCAATGTTTCTCCTATCTTATGACTCAGAAATCTCATTTTGGCAACTTGATTTTATTTATGTGGAATGGGAATCACCTCTAGCCCAGTTCATGTAAGAGAACCTATTTCTAAAGAGAATACAAACCCATGCATGAGTTATTATTTCTTATATATATATTTATTGATTTCAGGGAGGAATGAGAGGGAGAGAGAGATAGAAACATCGATGAGAGGAAATCATTGATTGGCTGCCTGCAGGCATGTGTCCTCGGACTGGAATCGATCCTGGGACCCTTCAGTCCACAGGCTGGTGCTCTAGCCATTGAGCCAAAACTGGCGAGGGCACAGGAGTTATTTTAAATAATATTCTCTTTTTATTGAAATATTTGGGTTACATTGCTTTATACAATTATATAGGTTTCAGGGTACAATTCTATAATATATCGTCTGTATATTGTATTATGTATTCATCACCCCAAACGAAGTTTTCTTCCATCATTTATCCCCCTTTACCCTCCTCTACCTCACCCATTCCCCTTTCCTTCTGATAATCACCATGTTGTCTCTCTCTAAGGTTTTTTGTTGTTGTTTGTTTTTTGCTTAACCCCTTTACTTATTTTCACCCACTTCTTACCTCCTCCCCTCTGACAGGAGTCAGTCTTAAGTAATATTTTTTAAAATCTTTTTGTTAATCCTCACCTGAGGATATTTTTCCATTGATTTTTTATTTTTTTTATTAAGGAAGGGAGGGAAAGACAGAGAAACTTTGATGTGAGAGAAACACATTGGTTAGTTGCCTCCTGCATGAGCCCTGACCAGGGCTTGGGCTGGGGAGAAGCCTGTAGTCAAGATACAGGCCTTGACCTGAATTGAATCTGGGACCCTTTGTTCCACTCTATCTCTTGAGCCACACTGGCTAGGGCTTAAATAGTCTTTTTACAATCTATTGTAGCACAGAGCATTTCTATTTCTTCTTTTCATTTTTATAAAACTCCATCTTTTAAAAGAAAAAAAATTCCCATCTTTTATAAGGTTCAACAACATTAGTATATCTCTTGTTTTTTTTTTTTTTTTTGTGTGTGTGTGTGTGTTCTGGTTCTTAAGATGAATGAAGGGAAAGGAAAGAGAAATTGTGTTGTTTTACAGAAAAAAGTAAACTTTCTGAAGGTGGATTTTATGTCAGATATACGGACAACAGGCAGTATCACCATAGAAATAGCCCAGCTCCTGATAATGCACTAAGGATGGCACAAAGGAAGAAATTTGGGGTCTAGGACTTGGGAGAATTTGATATCTAGATTATTTATAGCAAATCAAATCTGTAGTTCCTGAAATAATGTGTTGTTAAACTCCAGGGATAGGAACCTCGGTGATCTTTAAGGTTTACATGGCTTACATAGTAGCTGATCAAGAAATGTTTATTAAATGAGTGAAACCAGGGCACTAAAAGAGTATATCTTATGTGGAAGAGTATATCTTAATTGGAAGGATACTAATTTTTAAAAAAATGTATTTTATTGATTTCTTACAGAGAGGAAGGGAGAAGGATAGAGAGTTAGACACATCGATCAGCTGCCTCCTGTACGCCCCTACTGGGGATGTGCCTGCAACTAAGGTACATGCCCTTGACTGGAATCGAACCCCGGACCTTTCAGTCCGCAGGCAGACTCTCTATCCACTGAGCCAAACCGGTTTTGGCAGGATACTAATTTTTGGGACCTTTAAGTGGGACAAGGGGTATCTAAAGATTTGAGAAAGAGCAGCATAGTTTCTTCATCGAAGAAATGGCTAGGGACTGTGAAAGGTTATATAACTGGTTTATATGCATATTTAGAAAGAACCTAGGAAAAGACTAGCAAAAGTAATTTGCAACACTTGGGCTAGAATAGGACTTTGTAAAGAATAACAGTTAATAGGTTGAACTCTTATTATAGAATGATGAGTATGGCCCATTGGGAAGAAAAGAATAAGTTTAATTTATCCCCAGGGTAGCATGGCCTTTGATTCTGTCCTTGGGATGGATCTGATAAGCAGACCATGAAATAATTAGACATAAAATATGTTGCTTGACAGTATGCCTAGAGTCTGTCATGATTAAAGAAAGAATGCTGCTTAATGTTGAAATAAGATAATTGGTCATTTTAATATAGAGCGAATTGCAAAATTGTTTCTTCTCCAGTTTATTTTATTTTTTACTGCTCTTTCTGTTTCTCCTTTTTCTGTTTTTCTAAGTGTAATTTCACTGCAGTTGGGTAAGACAAGTTCCAGCTGGTTCCTCTCAAACATTAGACTTTTTACCTTCTTTGGCAGGGTTGACCATCTCCTCTAGAAAGGAAAGAAAGAACCCACAAATCTCAAAGAACTTTCATCCAACCGACCATTATCCAGTCATTATTGAGCACCTACTAGGTCCAAAGTCTGAAGCACAGTCTTTGAGGGCCTCCATTGTTGGGGATCATCATAACCTTTCCAGCATTCTCTCTTCCCTTTACCCCCTTCTCTGCTGTCCCAGCTTCCGTTTTCCACTCTATAGTTGCTCTCCCTTTCAATATCTTGTTTCTACTAGCGTCTATTCTATGGGACACATAATTTGTTTTCTATTCCTTAAATTTTGCTAATTCTTTTACCCTTGCCTATAACTACCATCTTATATTTCTTACTTTTTACCTAAGCCCACTCTGAACAGCACTAATAGTAGATATTTAGAAAAAGAATTGATTAGACTGAGACTAAAAGGCAGTCGTCAGTGAAGTAGGAGACTGGGGCAGATTGTTCAAAGACAGCCACAACAGTATCTCTTGTCCCACAGGATCTGTTATACTGTGTGTGGCCTTGGCACCCCTTTCCACTTCAAGAATTGAAGTGTAAGTTTTCTTCTCTTGAGGCTGAGTGGAGTTTTGACTATTTTGACCAGTAAAAATATGATTACAATAAGTTGTATGAGTAATGAGGCTGGGTTATAAAAGTATTCTGGTGGCTTCATTCTCATTAGCAGAAACACTTGTGCTCGGGGCCCTGAGCCACTACCTATGAAACTTGACTGCTTTAAGGTGGCTCTACTGTCAGGTAGCCAGGCCACATGAAGAGGCCACATGCCACATGTTGGCACTGCAGTTGGCAGTTCTTGGAGTTATCCCAGCCCTTGGCACCAGATATGTGAGTGGAACCATATTGGACCCTTCAGACCAGCCTATATACCGGCTGTATACCACTGAGAGGCCTCTTTCCACACTGTCAGGAGCTGAAGAATCACCGTCTGCTTTCTGCTCATGTTTCTAACCCACAGAATCTGTGAGCATAATAAAATGGTGGTTGTTTTAAGCCTCTGAGTTTTGGGGTAGTGTGTTAGGTAGCATTAGTAACTGGAACAGAGACTTCGAAGAACAGGATGGTCTTAGGCGACCCTGCTAGTGGTTCTCAACCTGTGGATCATGACCCACAGGTTGAGAACCACTGCTGTAGAGCCTAAGACCATCGGAAAATACAGATATTTATATGATGATTCATTAACAGTAGCAAAATTACAACCTGTGGGTCATGACCTACAGGTGGAGAACCGCTGCTGTAGAGCCTAAGACCATCGGAAAATACAGATATTTATATGATGATTCATTAACAGTAGCAAAATTACAGTTATGAAATAGCAACGAAAATGATTTTTTGCTTGGGGGTCACCACAACACGAGGAATTGTATTAAAGGGTCGCGGCATTAAAAAGGTTGAGAACCACTGCTCCAGAGGGAGGAGGAAAAGACAAAAGGATCAGGAAAGAAATAGGTAGCTTTTGAAGAGAAAGTGTGGGTAATTCACTACATAAATACATGTATATTTTATCATGTTTTTATTTGGATAAAGGTGGAGTTGGAGATACTTAGCAAGAGGTAGGTCTAGCGAGGGCCTGACTGCCTGATGGAGTTCCTGGCCTTTAACTAATATGTGAGGAAAGACAGAGGCATGGGTTTTATCATCCTGGCCTGCCTTCCTCAAAGAGTTTTGTGTGTAGTGAAAATGAAGTGAAGCACTCCGGCCCTTCAGAAGAAAAAAGATGATTCTCTCCAGGGGAGCCTTGTACTCTGTGGCTCCATTTGCAAGTTCTGTACCGCAACGTGACTCTTTGGGATTTTGAATGACCCAAAGCTGCTGTGGTTTTAGGAAGTGAAAGGAAGCCTACCTCCAGAGTGGGGACTTTAAGCAGCAGCTTTCTTGAGAGGAGAGGGAACAAATATAGTTTTAGTTCTGGAGCTTCAGAGGGCTTTTGTCCACATGGAGGACTCGGCGAGTATTAATTGAATGGCAGAATTGATTCTCGTTTTCTGTAGCGTCCAGCAGTCTGGCCACCAGCCACATGCAAGTCAGTTTGTTTCTGTGAAGGATGACATAACTGCATGTGTAAATGTACTCTCGAGTCCGGGAATCCTGCAAGTTGTAGTTTTCCTTAGTAAATATCTCATTTGTTGTTGAAATCTTTTAATTAAGGTTGTAGAAAGAGAGATGCTGTAGAACTTTATTGAAATGCTATTACCTGATAAAAGAACATTACTTTTAAAAAAATATATTTTATTGATTTTTTTACAGAGAGGAAGGGAGAGGGATAGAAAGTCAGAAACATCAATGAGAGAGAGACACCGATCAGCCACCTCCTGCATGCCCCACAGTGGAGATGTGCCCACAAGCAAGGTACATGCCCCTGACCGGAATCGAACCTGGGACCTTTCAGTCCGCAAGCCGACGCTCTATCCACTGAGCCAAACCGGTCTCGGCAAGAACATTACTTTTATGACAGGGTAGCCCTGATGTATCAAACCTTTACTTCATGTGTAATAGTTAGAAGATAGAATTTGCCTCTGGTGTTATCAGCAACTTTACTACATTTCAGTTGGTCTCTGTTAGATGCTTTCATTTCACCATTTCTTAATCCCTTTGACCCCGTGTTGGCGGGACTTCGGTGTATCTGAGATGTGATTTGTGTTTTGCTTATTTCTCCAGCTCTTCCGTGAAGATTGCTCTTTCAGACCCTGCTTGATTTCTTTCTGACTTGCATAATTTTCCTGGCAGGAGCATGACTATTTTTTTGCTTTATTTTCATCAACTTAAATTTAAATGATCAATCAGAAAAATTGTCATCGTGATACCATGGCTTTTAAAAGACTGCTCATTTTCTGTTGCTTGATTACTTCTGATTTTTTTCCTATTTTCAGTGAATATTGGCTAGAGCTTGTGTAGCTTTAACTGTTTTTACTCTGGTAATAGTTTTATTTTATCGTTTCTGAAAAGCACCTTCTTATATCTACTTTTGAAGAATTTTAATTTATCCTTATTTTTCAGCATCCCAAGTTTTCGTTTATTTCCATAGATTCCCCCACTTCAGCTTCTGTGAATTACGGGACTTGCTTTTGTTCATTGTTAGACTTGTTGTTTAGCTCTGTCGTGTGTGAACTCAGAGGACCCTTCCTGCTATTTTTTTACATCTTTCTCGGTCCAGTTGCTGGGCATTTCAGACTTATTTGACAGTAGAAAGTATTATTCAGTTTTTTTCCCTCCATGAATTCCAAAGGCTATTGCTTAGTTTTCAGTGTTTCTGGGAGTTTCTGAGTGGGTTTTGCACGATCTTCAAGCACTGTTTTGTGGGAGCTGACGAACAAGGCCCAGGCTGATAACTGCTCTTTGTGTGCTAGTTGGATTCAGCTGCTAGAGTTGTGGTTTGGGCCTGCGGATGCGCTCAGCAAGACATTGTTCCACAGTGACCTCAGGATTCAAAGAAAGATGGGTGCGTTGCTCCCTCACCCTCTAGTATTTTGTGGTTAATTCTTCTGACTTTCTGGCGAGTGTTGCTTGTCTGCTTTGCCACGTCAGCCTTAAATTTCTGCTTTGTTTAATTCAGCTAGGTCCGTGGTCTGCAAACTGCGGCTCATGAGCCACATGCGGCTCTTTGGCCCCTTGAGTGTGGCTCTTCCACAAAATACACAGCCTGGGCGAGTCTCTTTTGAAGAAGTGATGTTAGAAGAAGTTTAAGTTTAAAAAATTTGGCTCTCAAAAGAAATTTCAATCGTTGTACTGTTGATACTTGGCTCTGTTGACTAGTGAGTTTGCCGACCACTGAGCTAGGATTTAGAAAGAAGTATTTACAATTGTATAGCATTTTATAGTTTCAAAACTATTTTTACTTAAATGATTTCGTACTAATTTCCCAACAGCTTTGGAAGGCCGGTTTCCTGCT
>PVJN01003407.1:0-101709 GCA_004026805.1 Lasiurus borealis | reverse complement strand
AAAAAAAAAAAAAAAAAAAGCAGAAGGAAAGAAATCTGACATCCAGCACTCCTCTTACCCAGTAAAACCATCAGCAATCTTGGAAGTTCTGCCTGGTGACAGTGCCCTTATGCCCATGGGAACCGGGTCCACTGTCACTGTTTCCCGCTGCAAAGTTATCTGCCCACAACGGGGAGGTCATAGCTTGCTAACACACTTGAGCATCTGCCCCACTGGCCAGCTTTCTGTGGTGGCAGTCTGGTTCGTTGTGGAAAGCATTGTCAGTATGTTGACAAGGTCGTAAAAAAGACTGTGTGGTTTTACAGTGCACGGTGTCATGCCAGGGCGTAGAGGCGGGGCGGGGTGGGGAAAGGGGAAGTGGAAACAAGTGAACAGCTTTATGGTCACAGCGGCTATCCCAGTATGTCTTTCTGAAGTAGCTTTTTTTTGGAGTATGAATGTGAAAGGTAGTCTTCCTGGAATGTAAAAAATCCTGAAAGGCTTAATTTAATTCATGAACCGATGCAAAGAGCCTTTTCCTTTGGTAATCTGCACCTTTCAAGAGAACAAAAGGGAAGAGAAAATTTCCAAAAAAAGAGAAAAGAAAATGAAATGATGGCTTAAAGGTCCCCAGGTAAAAGTCTGTAGAATTTGAAGGCATAGAGGCTTTGGTGCCTCTGTTGTCAGTGGAGAATTGAACTGAGTATATGAGTGACAGAGGTACCAGATATCCCAACGTCTTTTAAATTTCTCAGTGATCAGATTGTTTTTGAAAGGCCTCCGTATTTATCAACTGTTGCCCTGTCCTTATACTTAACTTACTATTGTTTAGGTCAGTGGTCGGCAAACTCATTAGACAACAGAGCCAAATAACAACAGTACAACGACTGAAATTTCTTTTGAGAGCCAAATTTTTTAAACTTAAACTTCTTCTAATGCCACTTCTTCAAAGTAGACTCGCCCAGGCCGTGGTATTTTGTGGAAGAGCCACACTCAAGGGGCCAAAGAGCCGCATGTGGCTCGTGAGCCATGGTTTGCCGACCACTCATTTAGGTGGACCTATCCCCACCCCACAAAATGGATCATTATCCCATTAATTTGTTGTAGGATTTTAAGTGTTTTCAGCATTGCATCGTTGAATATACTTTAGGGACAATCTTTGAGAGAGAGCTAGTAAAGGGAGACCTAACATGGACACAGTTTAGTCCACATAGTGAATCCCAGAAATTTATGTTAGTAACTACTTAGCTGCGGCTTAATTCAGAAATTGCAGCAAGTGCTTGCTTCGGCAGTGCATATATTAAAAGTGGAACCAGACAGAAATTATCATGGTTCCTATGCGAGGATGGCACACAAATTCATGAAGAAAAATTTGCAAAATACTAACTGCATTTGTATGTGTAAGTGATTGTAATTGCTTCTCTTTTTCCCACTCTGAGATATCTATACTGTACTGAGGTAGAAACCTTAGCAATGGATGAACTGGCCAAAAGGAAGGCAATGAACCATGAAGCTGCCATGGAATCAGACTTCATATCAAAAAGAAAGGAGGAAGGAGAGAATGGCCATTGAAATTTGCCTCTATTAAATTTTTTAAAAATATATTTTATTGATTTTTTACAAGGAAGAAGGGAGAGGGATAGAGAGTTAGAAACATCAATGAGAGAGAAACATCGATCAGCTGCCTCCTGCACACTTCCTACTGGGGATGTGCCCACAACCAAGGTACATGCCCTTGACCGAAATCGAACCTGGAACCCTTGAGTCTGCAGGCCGACACTCTATCCACTAAGCCAAACTGGTTAGGGCTTAAGTTTTGATAAAGTAATAATTTTCCTTTCGTTCAGCAGTTCAAAATGGCTGAGCTGAGGTATAGGGGTATTTTTTGGTTTGGGTCTTTTACATAAGTTCACATTGAAGAGATAGCAGTAGGGATTTTTTTTGTTTTTAGTAATTTACAAACTGTAAAACCGACCAACCTGGTTTTCCAAACTCCTTACACCTGGAGTCAGGGAGTGGAGAGAACACATGTCCTTTTCCAGCCGTTCTCACAGCGTGGCCTGTGACTGTCAAGGATGAGGGTTCTCAAACCTCAGGTTAATGAAGATTTCTGGAGCTCAGAACCACTTAAGAATGTAAAACCGTTTTAAAATAGGAGAACTGAGTCTAATTTCCATATTTGGTTCTGGAAAACTCATCGTAAGTTCACTTTGACTGACTTTGGATTCAGCGCTACGTCAGTTCTGCTTTTTAAAAGGAGAAAGTGTTTCATCCATGTATGGAATGCCTGCCACTCAAAATCACATGAGTTGACAGGATGCTTTAGAGAGATCCTTCTTTTTTTTATGGCCAGGACAGCGCGCAGTCTAAACGGTGGCGCCCGAGATTTCTCATCCCTTTCTGTTCCCAGTCACTCTTCATTCTAAGACGACTCTATCTCTATTTTCCTCCCGTGGTAGGCATTTCAGCTGAGCCAGTCCGGGGAGAGGAGAGAAAGTGATGTTTGCTTTCACCGCTCCCAGGGGGGACATTGTTGGCATGCTGCGGAAGTGTTAGCTAAGTTTCTGAGCCGGTTGAGTCACAAGCCAGCGAGTAGGGACACCAGGGTTCTGGTCCTAATTTGCCTGGAAACAGAGGGCACATCTTTTCTATTCCCGCCATCCCGTCTCTCGCTCTGCTTATGCTCAAAACTGATGCTCACTATGCAAAGGGCAGTCACTGTGTGCAGTCCAGATTCTCGGTTCCTGTCAAGCCACGGTCATTATGTCATGCCCAGGACATAGCGATTTCCATCAGGAGGATGCTGAGGGACAAAGAAGCATCCCGGGACTCTCTGGGGTCATGACTGCATCCCACAGTCTCCTTTCAAACCCCCCCCCCGAGAAAACCCTCACTCATTCCCATGGTCTAGGTGTTCTGTCAGTGGTGATGCTCTGCACCTTGGGCAGTGTGTTCTTGCAAAGCGAAGCCTCTGGCAACACGCAGAAGTCCTCATTCTGTCTCACATGATGACATGAAAAGAGCATGGCCACAGGACCTGGCTGACGAACCAGCAGTGACAGTTTGCTTTAAGTCATATTCAGTTTTTATGAGGAGTGACTTAATTGTGGCATTGAGTGGAGCAGTCATCCTCGTTTTATACGTTTTTTTCTCGGGGCCCCGATGGCTAATAGAGAAAGGGGCTGAGCAGACCCTGAAGCAGGGCCAGGGGACCTATCTCCTGCCATTTTAATTCTCTGTGTTTTAGAGGAACTGCTGCTTTCATCCTCTCTCTGGAAGCTGCGGGAACTGTTTGACTTAAGCCAGCGATGGAAGAATTCAGGTTTTATCTTTTTTTTCAGCTACAAGGAGGAGGGGAAAAATGTGTCGTGCATAAAATTCTGCAACCATTTGGAATACAGTGGTACCTCGAGATACGAGTGCCCTAACATACGAGATTTTTGAGATACAAGCTGTCGAGAGAGCGATTTTTGCTTTGAAATACGAGCAACATTTGAGATAGGAGTAATCGCGTGGATCGGCCGGCTGCACACGACCCACCAGTTTACCGAGACTCGAGCATCTCATAGTTTCCCACACCTCAAGGTTACGGAACGAATTAAACTCGTATCTTGAGGTACCACTGTACTAACTCACAAGTCTGTGGAAGAGAGGCTAATATGTTTGAGAAATCGTTTTGTGTTTTCCTCCTCAGATTTGAAAATTCTACTGTACCCAAAATTAATAAAACCTCAGTAAATGCAACCTAGTTTTTGGGACCTACCCCCCTCCTTACGTGCAACCCAGAATTTATATGTAGGTGGCAAAGTAAAAATAATCCAAAATATTTTTATTTGATTCATTTTTCAAGTATTTTTAAACAAGTGCTTTGCACTGCACATTATGCAAACATGAACAATGGCACAGATTTTGTCCTGCAAGATATTGCCATCTAGTTAAGCAGATCATTATTTTAAGAATTATTATAACAGTTATTGGACAACACATATATTTATTCTATTAAAGAGATTTGTGCGGAGTTCTATGGAAGTCATCTATGCAGATGACTATCAGGGTGAGTGAGGAAAAGTTTGCTAGGGTTGGTGACATTTGAACTAGGTATAAAAGGATTGGTAATCAATATTCAAGAAGAAAAAAAAACACTATATTTTTTTAAAGAATCCATCCCAGGAATAACATGTGACTTGGTAGATGTGAATCGTAGGAATATTTTAGAGGGGAAACCAGGGGAAAGTCTCAAAAGACTAGGTTCCATGGTTAAGGATAGTGTTTTCCCTTCTAAAGCATTTAGATCTTTTAGAACCATTTAAAGTTTAAGAAAACACACCTTTTATTATAGATTATTTTCAACATATACCGAAGTTGACAATATAATGAACCCCTATGTATTCAATACCCAATTTGAACAATGGCCAGTCTTGTTTCCTTTATGTCCCCACCCATGTTCTTTCCTTACCATAACAGTTTTGAAGCAAATCCATCATTTCATCATTCCATCTATAAATATTTTACTATGTTTTCTAAACCACACGTTTTCTTTTAAAAAATCTATAATATCAGCCCTAGCCAGAGTGCCTTAGTTGGTTGGGCTTGTCCCATGTACCAGAAGGTTGTTGGCTGGATTCCTGTCAGGGGATGTGCAGGAGGCAGCCTATTGCTATTATGTTCTCACATCCATGTTTCTCTCTCTCTCCCCCTTTTTCCCTCTCCCCCCTTCTCCTTCTTTTTTCTCTCCCTCTCTCCCCCTCTCCATTTCTGTCTCTCTAAAAATCAAATTTTAAAAAATACAGAAAGAAATCCACAACATCATTAATACATTTAACATAATTAACAATAATTCCTAACTGTGGTCAAAGCTTGTCAAGTGAAAGGGTGATATGAATATACTTGAATTCTGGGGAGAAAACTCTGGAGGCAGCGAGGAGGACGTGTTGGAGAGAACAGCATCTAAAATGCTAAAGGAGAGAGAGTAGCCACTTGAACAGACTGATAACTGAGACCCCTTCAGATTACATGGAATCAATAGTTATGAAACCATAAAGGCTAATGAATATTATTTGTTCACCAATCCCCAAACACTGAAGATTTGAAAGAGGTAGTTTTAAGATAATGGAATAATTTTTTTTCACAATATATATTGAAAATGTTCTAAATGTATGATGAATATCCATATTCAGTTTTACCGTTAATAATTTATTCTATTTGCTTTTTCACACACCTATCCATTTATCCAAATCTCTATCCATTCATTGGTTCTTCTTTTCTTTTCTTCAAAATAAGTTGTGGTCAGCAGTACATTTCATTCCCAAACACTTCATCAGACATAGCATTAACCAGAGTTGAATAGTTATGCAGAATTTGTACTTATGTAAGAGAAATTAAACTTACACATTTATTTTGTCAAAAGGAAAGGCTGTAATTCAAGAAGGATTAACATAATTCATGGCTGATTCTCATTGGGTTATTTATGAAAATGAGAAGCTGTTTGAAAGTCCCTTAATTCTCAAAGATTTTTGCTAAGGAGCAGCCATACCAGTGACAAAACGGCCTTTGACAGTATTTACCTCTCAGTAAAGTTAATTAAATTTCAGTGTGAAGACAGGAGTGGGTTAATGGGGCGGGGGGGGGGGATTTAAGTAATACCCTCAACAATAAAGATTTTTAAAATTTTTTCAATGTGAAGAAATTGCCACCCAAAAGTGTAAAGCTTTCTGATAGAGCGAGTATGAGAACAAAGCACTTTCAATAGTTTTGCATTGAGCATCACTCCTTGTCTACACCTACCTACTCTGCAGAGTGAGAATGCAAATTAATGGATACTTTAAAAATAAAAAATACAATAGAGGCAATGCATTCCATACATAATCAGCCCAAGATTAAGAGAAGCCAATAATAAGGCAATAGGAAAAGAGGTAAAATGTTTTCAAAAGAGAACTCTATATATATATGTATATATTATTGATTTTTTTTACAGAGAGGAAGGGAGAGGGATAGAGAGTTAGAAACATTGATCAGCTGCCTCTTGCACACCTCCTACTGAGGATGTGCCCACAACCAAGGTACATGTCCTTGACCAGAATCAAACCTGGGACCTTTCAGTCCACAGGCCAACGCTCTATCCACTGAGCCAAACCAGTTAGGGCAAAAGAGAACTCTTTATTAACAGAGGGCAAAAAAAAAAAGTGGGTGTCTGCATTCATAAATATTTATCCTCTGGTTTTCTCCAAAAACCATTCAAACAGTTTATGGTAAACAGCAAAAATAAAATGAAACTGGAAGTGATGAATGAGGGAATAAAACAAGGTCAAAATATATTAATTAATAGAATGTAGAGTAAGTTTATACTTTGAAAGCTTTGGAATGTTTAAATTAAGTCAGATTCTGTCATGGTTAATCCTGACAATTGGCTCAGGCATTGAAAACCAAGCTGAGAAGATGCATTTGTTCAAATGTTTGTTGTGGGTGAAGATACTTTGTATTCATTTGGAAACTGAAAAATGCAGTCCATCTGCCAGGTAATTGCCTACACAAAAAGTAGACATTCTGATGCTAAAAAAAAAAAAAATAGGTGTTTGATTGACATTTTCAGTTCCAGTATGATGCTATGACATCTGTCTATATCAGCAGTTCTCCACGGAAGGCACTTTTACCCTCCAGAGGACGATGTCTGGAGACATTTTTGGCTGTGCTACTCGGGGTAGGGGTGGAGTGCTACTGGCATCTCCTGGGTAGAGGCCAAGGATGCGGCTAAACATCTACAAGGCACAGCGTGGGTGAACTCCCCCACAACAAAGAATTGTCCACCTGACATATCAATAGTACTGACTCCTGTGAATCAGGTGCCAATCTCACTCTAATGTGCTTTCAAAGCACTTCAGATGATTCACATGTGCCGTTTCTTCTTAAAACCACTGCTGAACAGTGAGCAGTGATAACCCAGTACACGCAATGAAATACTGCTGCATCGGCACCGGGACAAAAATGAGGTGTCAAATGCCTAGTCCTTCACAATGAGATTCAGAATAAGGTTCACAAAAAGCTAAGCTGAGTGGTTCACAGCACAAGGTGACAGCACTCTTAGGTGCACCGGAGCATCACATGTTGGCGGGCAGGAAGACAGATATTGAACCAGCAGAAAAGCACTCACAGGAATTAGGGCCACAGTGTTGATCTGAGCTGGGAAAAGGATCATTAGTTCCTTTGTCAGGGAATGGTTTATCCTGGGACACGTCCCTCTGGGACTTGGAGCTCATTTCTCTCTTCTTTCTTTTCTGTTCACAAACTGAAAAAGGAGAATTGCAGGTATCAGAAGCAGGTGGATTAGATAAACTTCTCTGCCAACCTGGTGATTCTGGGTCTCTTATTTATGTTAATTCTCTTTCATCCTCCCCTTACTACTGTAGTTATATCGACTATCTGCATTTACAGCCATTCTCATCTTCTTTCTTGTTTTTTGTTACATCTGGTACCCATCCTTTCATTTTTATTATGTCCTCCTCCTCCCGAGTCTTTAACTTCTCCCTCTCTATGAGATCATCCCCATTATTGTCCAGGTATGTTCCAGAAATTCTCATCTTATAAAAATATCCCTTGCTGAAACCAGTTTGGCTCAGTGGATAGAGCGTCGGCCTGTGGACTGAAAGGTCCCAGGTTCGATTCCCGTCAAGGGCCTGTACCATGGTTGTGGGCACATCTCCAGTAGGGGGCCTGCAGGAGGCGGCTGATTGATATCTCTCATCGATGTTTCTAACTCTCTATCCCTCTCCCTTCCTCTCTGTAAAAAAATCAATAAAATATATTAAAAAAAATAAAAAAATACCCCTTGATACCCATATCATCTACCAACTGCTTTTTACTTCAGTCCTACACAAACTCATTAGACTTATATTCTGCTCAGGATGTCTTTGTTTCTTTGCCTCCATTTTGTTCTATTTACTCTTCAACTCACCGCAGCCTGGCTTCTGCCCGCTGCTCCATTGAACTGCCCTTGTCAAGATTAGCTATGATCTCCTTGTAGCAAAACGTTTAAAAGCAGGTAGCTTTCCGCCCTTCTCTTATTTGACCTCTTTGTAGCATTCAATGCAGTTGATGGTTTCATGTCCCATGAGTATGTGCTGTTGGCCTCACAGCACAACACGCTTTAAGTTTTCCTTCTGCATCTTTGGCAACTACTCAAGAGGCTTTGCTGCTCATCTCCTCTCTCTGACCTCCAGATGTTGGAATTTCCAAGGCTTACGGTGGGTCCCTTGTCCTTTAGCTTTATACTTCTTTCCCCAGCTAGCTGAGCCATTCCTATGGCTTTCAATGCTACTCATGAGGAGATAACTCCCGATTTTAAATTGTATCTCAGGTCTTTTCTTAGAGCTCCGTATTTGAATAAATAACTCCTGTACACAGGAGTTTCACAGGAATTTCAACCTTCACACATCTTAAGAACAATTCTAGATTTCTTTTGTATTACCAACCCGCCATCCTGCTAATATTCTCTAACTCAATATATGGCATTATGATCCAGCCAGTCTTTCAAGCTTTTAATTCCCTTACATCTTTCACTAAATTAATATCCATGTGTCAATTCTTGACTTAAATATCACCTCTTCAAGGAGACCTTTACTACCACTAAACTAAAATAATCTCTCTTGTCATAGAACCCTAGAATCCTGTGTGGGTTTTCATTCATAGCTCTTGTAATAATTTGTAATTATACGTTGATTTGTCTGTCTATGTATTTGATGTTGGTTTTCTTCACTAAGCTGTATACTCCCCTGGACAGGGACCAGGTCTGTTTCATTCACCACTGGATACCCGAGCCCTGGTAAAATGTTTGGAAAGTAGAAGTGTGTGCTCAGTCAATATTTATTGAGTCAATAAAGGACTATTTTGATAGCGAGCCTAAAAAAGACACTTTTTTTCCCCCAGCCAAGATCAGAATTGGGTCCTTGTCTTACAATCATAACTTTAATTAGTTTAAAAGTTAACATTTAAACACCACCTGGAAAAACACAAGAAAAAAAATCATATTTAATAAAGCTTATTGGTTGATTAACCAATTGAAAAATATACTAAATTTCTTTGCATTCCAAATTGTTCATTGATAACATAGAAATAATACTATTAACTCTCTTTTATAGAATTATTTAATAGGATGAAGTTCGGCCATTGCCCTCTAATCCTCTTTGAAGAAAAACATTCAAGACATACAAAGCTCCATTCAAGATGGTGGAGAGCTTACGTGTACAATCAAGTTCCTTAGTCTGAGGAGTGGACTGCATCAGTGTCTGAACCCTTATGGTTTGTGAGCCAGCAAAACGTCAGTCATCTTCAATGTTATAAGCCTGTTTGAAGAACACCATATGACAGTGTTTTGTGAAGTGGATAGAATTATATAATTGTTTATGCAGCCCCAGAGTCCTCTTCTCTGCTACCTGCCTCGTGGGAAGTGCCATAGGAAGCTGGTGCACCACACAGAGAAATGGTCCGGCTGATGGTGTCTGGCCCAGTTACTGAAGGATAATAGGTGAACGAAGTGGCAAAGGAAGCAACCTCAAGGGGAGGAGTAAAGGGTAGTCCCTTTAGGTCTTGACAAGGTCATCCATACCTCTGCAAGAGGGAAACTCATGTTTTTAAATTGAATGTGCAGTTTGGGGGTGCTCATGGGCTCTTGGGAGGGGGTAAAATTTTACTACCTCAAATTTTTGTGACTCAAAAAATACTGATGGTGGAAAACAGGGGATGGTGTTTTTTCCTGATCTTTTGCACTGGGCAAGTCCATATTTTTTAAGGTATAAAATGATGGTAGAATCTCAGGAAATACTGATTGCCCTTTGTCTTCTTTTGAAATTTTCTGGGGCAACCAGTCTTTGTGCACTTGAGTAGTGGTTTTCAGACCTTTAGAGACCCTGGGCAGGTGGCCCAGGGGACTCCTTGAGTTTCTCTCAAGCGCTTAATAAAAGGTATCCTCCTGCTGAAACCGGTTTGGCTCAGTGGATAGAGTGTTGGCCTGTGGACTGGAGGGTCCCTGGTTTGATTCTGGTCAAGGGCGTGTACCTTGGTTGTGGGCATATCTCCAGTGGGGGGCGTGCAGGAGGCAGTTGATCGATGTCTCTCTCTCATTGATGTTTCTAACTCTCTATCCCTCTCCTTTCCTTTCTGTAAGAAAATCAATAATATATATATTGAGAGGTATCCTCCTGAAGATAATCATCCCATTTTGTAAAATAGAGAAATCTCTCCCTGATGTTCAGATTGGAGCTACTCAAGCCCTAAGCAAACCACTGGGAATGTGGGAAGTATTTGCTCTTTAAAATTCTACTTACCCGCTCCTTATCCCTCTTTTAAAAAGCTGTTGCTTGCTATCAGTTGTGGGTGGAATTTGAAGACAGACAATGGGAGCTCTAATTCGAAACCTGTTCAGTCCCAAACCTGAGAGACCAGGGCAGAGACTCAGAGCCTGCACGTGCAGGCTTCATATTTTTGGATTCTTTTTGCTTCTTTATTTTTTAAATCATTGACTTGATTCTTGGAGTCCTCTAGTCCATTTGGCTGTGGGGACTAGCTACGGCTACAATGGGAGAGCTGCTGTGCATGAGACACCCTTATGGGGGAGGACGTGCTTCACTGGGGCTTTGGTGCCCACTGAGTCTGCCCCTTGAAAGTGTCGCTTATGGATGTGAAGAGTTGTAATCTGGAGGGTCTCACCCTGACCTCTGGGTACACTGACATGGATCTCCAGGGAGGTGCAAAGTCAGCCACTGCCTGGGGCCACCCAGCAGGAGCTACAGAGAGATCTGCGGATTCCTCCTCTTTGTAGCAGGTTTGGAGATGCCCAGATGAGGCCCAGCTGTGAAGCAAGGCAGGCTAGTCCTGGTGCCAGGTTTCCTGAACCTTTCATTGACAGGTTTGCAGCTCCCTGACCCAGCTGCAGCTTGTTTAACAGAGTTTTCCCCTGAGTAAGGACAGGCCATTCATACGCAATAGCCGCTGCGCACAGCTTGGGTGGGGTTGTAAATTGGGTGGGCGGGGTCTCAGGGAATCACCAAGGCTGCCAGGTGGAGTCTCAGGGAATCCAGGGTGAACAGGAATGGCTGCCAGTCAGCCCTGCACCGTGGAGATCCCAGCACAGGAACAGTGATCCCTGCAAGCACCTCCGTCAGGAGAAAGCTGCCCCCGAGTTCCTGCCCCTATGCCAGACAGTCCGTTTTCTCCCCGTGTGTGTCAGGGTGCCTCGGAGCCTCACCAGGCACTGGATCTCTGAGCAATTGGGAGCTTGTAAGTTCAATGTGAGGTTCTGGCCTTTTAAGAGGAGCAGCTGGGTCTCCAGCAGCCCCAATCTGCACTGGTTTTTCCAGCCCATAGTTCTTACAGTCTGTAGTTTGTACCGCCGTTAGGGACTTCTTCCCCAGTTCTGGAACCCTGGGCCGGGGGTCTGATGTGGGGCTGGGACCCCTCGCTCCTCTGGGGGGCCTTCTCAGAAGCGATCCCCCTCCCGACGGCACACCCCGGTGCCAGACCAGCAGGTTCTGTGCCTCTGCACCCCCTACCAGTCTCATTTGTGCTTTCTTCACCTCTCTGGTTGTAGGACTTCCACTCAGCCAGCTTTCCCGCAGTTGTGGATGATAGTTGTTCTGTATTTTAGTTGTGATTTTGATGTGATTGTGGGAGGCAGCAAGTACAGGCCTTTACCTATGCCGCTATCTTGGTTCCATCCTGAAAACTCACACTTTTTAAAGCAGATGCTTTAGTTCGAAATCAGCCTTCTGACACCTGGACTCTTTATGGTCCCGGGACCTCAGTGTGAGTCTGGAAGCCCAGGGCGATGGAATACAGTACTTCCCTTTCTTCCAGTCGCTCACTGTTTAAACTTGGGCAGGTTATGTTATGTTTTGGTGCTCTTTATAAAACGAGGTAAGCTGGTCAATGAAATGTCCCCTTGGGAAGGGGGCTTCTCCCCTGTACCACAATCTCTTTATCTGGTGGAACTAGAGAGTTTCTCTGAAGAGACAAAAATCAACACACCAGCAGAAGACCTGAGTGAGCGAGCTGCTGAAGCTAGGTGTTTAGAGACCAATCCTTGCAAATGTCCTGCCCAGTGAGAAACCCTCTCCCGGTTTCTGTGTTTTCTTTTTGGCGTAATGAACAACAACAAAGGAAGAATACCGAATCAACTTGTAGAGTCACCAGTTACCCAAGTGGCCCAATATCTACGTGCTGGAAACTATCCTGGAAAGTCCACAGCGATGACTGCCTGTGATTTACTCATGTGTGACGTGGAGGAGTAAGCTGTTACTGATGTAGTCAACAAACCCAAAGCAGCGGGGAGGGGAAGTGGGAGAGAGTGAAACTAGATACGGTAGTGTAGAAACTGAAAATGCATTTGCCTACAAGCATGAGTAGGGACACATATTTTTAATAAATGGCCCAGTGTACACTTCATTTTCCCTTAATCTTTCCAGAATGTACAAATTAAAGTCTTTGTGAGCATATTGGCACCATGTCCTATATACTCTTTGGGAGTCCTTAGTGAACACCTATTTTATAAGATTTTTTTTTGTAAAAGAAAAACACAGCCCTAGCTGGTTTAGCTCAGTGGATAGAGTGTTGGCCTGAGACTAAAAGGGTCCTGGGTTCAATTCTAGTCAAGGGCACCAGGTTCCTCCCCAGCCTGGGCTCCAGTCAGGGCGCATGCAGGAGGCAACCAATCGATGTGTTTCTCTCACATTGATATTGATGTTTTTCTCTGTCTTTCCCTCTCTCTTCTATATCACTAAAAATCAATGTGAAAATATCCTCGGGTGAGGGTTAACAGGAAGAAAGAAAGGAAGGAAGGAAGAAAGAAAGAAAGAAGGAAGGAAGGAAGGAAGGAAGGAAGGAAGGAAGGAAGGAAGACACAAAAATCAGGGGAAATTGAAAAACTTGGAGGTAACCTAGACATTTTAATCATATTATAAATGGAAATAAGTAATGATGTGTTAGCCTAACCAGTGATTGACAAATGCTACAGAAATCCCCAAATTTACTCTCTTGTTTGGGAAAAAGTTCAATTTTGTGTTGCAATTCAAACCTATTGTTTCAGTGAATATATGCCAGAAGCCATCGTAGCCATCTTGGGATTCTTCCTTATCCAATCCGCCAACAGTAACATTCTGAGGACTGGCACATTGAAGATCCTTCTTAGCTTTTTCTTAGCATCTGTGATGTCAGCAAGCAGCTGGATAAGTCTGAGGTCGGGGTTCATGGGTGCAGACGTCTGCAGTAACAAGTGAAGTGGATTAGGGACAGAAAGAGCTCTGTATCTGGGACAAGTAATATTTCACTTTCCTCTTAAATCTACTAAAAAAGAAAAGGCACATAGTGGGGTGATAAATGGCAATGACACTTGGTCTCAGTTTTGGGGACAATAGCAGGTAGTGGGGACTTTGGGGAACAGAGAAGTAGTTGCTCTTACACTTCAGCTGTCTCACTGGGATGCAGCCCTAGAACATGCAGATCTGATTTTTCAGCAAGAACGTAGAAATCGGGATTTTTCATGTGAAAGATTAGATTTGAATACTTTATTCAAAGTATTTTTGCAACTACTTTAAAATTTTTGGAACTTTGTGAGAGCCAATTCTGTGCAAGCCTGACAAGAAATGACACCCACAGGCTTGTTCCTTGTCCGAGAGGTCACCATCTTATAACCTGTGGATGCTGAGTAAGAAAGAACTTGTCAACTTGCTCCATCTTCAGTTTGGAGAAAAAAATGAAGACTTGTGGTTTATTATTTGTATGTCTTTAAATAGGCTTTCAGAGAGAAAAATGCAAAAAGCAAAGGGCATTTGAAAACAATACTTATAATGATTAAATAACCACTGACTGTCCTGTTATACTTAAATGTTATAGCATCAGAGCCAGAGTTCTTGGGTTGTGGTGGAAAGCATGCTTTTGTGTTAGGACTCACATCCCTATCTATGTGAGATATTGCTGATGTCAGGCATATGCTATCTGTACAGTCATCTTGCTGTGAACATGATCCTCAATTTAAAAAAAAAACACCTCATTGGAACAAGAACAGACATATAGACCAGTGGAACAGAACAGAGAACCCAGAGATTGACCCAAGCCATTATGCTCAATTAATATTTGACAAGGGAGGCAAGAGCCTACAATGGAATCAAGACAGTCTCTTCAATAAAGGGTGTTAGCAAAATTGGATGGATACTTGCCCAAGGAGGAGGAGGAGGAGGAGGAAGAGGAGGAGGAGGAAGAGAAGGAGGAGGAAGAGGAGGAGGAGGAGGAAGAGGAGGAAGAGGAGGAAGAGAAAGAAAGAAACTAGAACACCAGTTTACAGCATACACAAAAATAAATTTAAAGTGAATAAAGGACTTAAACATAAAACAGGAAACCATAAAAATCTTAGGACCTGTTTGATTCTGGTCAAGGGCATGTACCTTGGTTGTGGGCATATCCCCAGTGGGGGGCGTGCAGGAGGCAGCTGATTGAAGTTTCTCTCTCATCGATGTTTCTGGCTCTCTATCCTCCCCTCCTCTCTGTAAAAAAATCAATAAAGTATATATTTTTAAAAAAGAAAACAGAAAACTAATCAGAAAGGATATATGCATCCCTGTGTTCATAGCAGCACAATTTACAATAGCTACGATTTAGAAACAGCCTAGGTACTCATCAGCAGACAAGTAAGTTAGAAAACTGTGGTACATTTACACAATGCAATACTACACTGCTGTAAAAAAAAAAAAAAAAAGAAAAGAAAGAAAGAAGAAAAAAAAAGGAATTCTTACCATTTGCAATAGCATGGATGGAACTGGAGAGCATTATGCTGAGCAAAATAAGCCAGCCAGAGAAATATAAATATCACATGATCTCACTCATTTGTGGAATATAATGAACAACATAAACTAATAAACAAAAATAGAACCAGAAACACAGAAGCATTGAACAGACTGTAAAACCTATGAGGGAAGTTGGGGGCTGAGGGGGAAAGAGATCAACCAAAGGACTTGTATGCATGCATCTGAGCAAAACCGATGGACACAGACAGTAGGAGGGGGAGGGCTTGCGCTTGGGGGAGGGGGTGGCAAGGGAAGAAGTCAATGGAGTGGGAAAAGGATATTCATCTAATACTTTAAACAATAAAGACCTTAAAATGTGGGGAAAAAACTCACTGGAATGATTCAGATCGCTCCATAGTATAGCAAAGATAGGGAGCTTTGGATACATCTAGATGACATAAGGTGTTTTCTAGTTTTTATAAAGTAGATGTTGGACACTCTGTAGACAACACATGATCAAAGTAAAAACTCCCATATTTAACCACAAAATTAGAGGCCTGACCAGGTAGCTTCGTTAGTTAGAGCATCGTCCCCATATGCCAAGATTGTGGGTTCAACCCCCAGGTCAGGGCATGTTCAAGAATCAACCAATGAATGCATAAATAAGTGGAGCAACAGATGGATGTCTGTCTCTCTCCTTTCTTCTCCTTCTCTAAAAAAAATAAAAGCAAAATTAAATTTTGGAAAATAAACTATAATACCCGGGAAACAAAAACACTGACAAAACCTGGAATCCCTTCATGTTGTCTTAGATGCATGGAAGCAATGCATTTTGGGTCTTGAGCATTTCCTAATTTTTAGTCTAGATACTGCTTCAGATAGGTCAGTACTTTTCCGCAGTCACTGCTGTTTCTATGGTGTCTTTTTGCCTTTATCTCTCAAACCAAGTATAAATTACTACTTTATTACTTCGGAGCACTTAGTGAGAGGCTTAAACATTTTCATTTGCATTTTTGTTTTAAAAATGCAGTAAATAATTTGTGTTGCATTTCGTAGTGAGGAAGTATCTTTTTTTACCTAAATGTGGGGTGAATACATTCAGGCTTTGTGTGATTAATATAGTTCAAGAGTGCTAAGGTCATGAAGTAAATATATGCATGCTGTGTTTCCTGGACTAGAAAGTCTGTGTGTTGGAAAGGAGTCACTGAAGGAGATGAGCTGTGTGGTGAGAAAGACTGGCAGGGGCTTAAAACTGTGAACATGCAGATTTGTGAAATCCCCGCAAGTTACCACAGAAGCAGAGGAGGCTCTCGTTCTAATTTTAGTGCCCGGCTCGGTTTCGCTTACTATTTCAGCCTTGCGACATCCTTATTGTGACTGGTAGGTCCAGCAGCAACACTTTCCTGGGAAATGTTTTTCCGTGTTATCCACTCTCGAGAATTGTCTTCAGGGATATTGATCACCTGACATGCATTTATTTCCATTCTGCAGAAGAATGGATGCCATTGTCAAGACGTAGAGACCACTCATGACTCCTTGGCACACATGAGATACCACTTACATTTCTGTAGATTTCTGCTGAAATCTTCTGGCTCCTCTTTGGGGGCATTAGTAAATGTCTTTCTAATGTAATATATCCCCTTCAGTACTTGTGATAAAAAAAAATAGATGGACACTGATCAATAAAAATCAAATTGAATAGGTTGAGTGGTAGAGAACTCTAGTTTTAGCCTCCTAAAATAATGAATACTATAGAGTATAAAGCTGAGTACAGAATCTTTATTTAAGAAATCATGGAACTAACACATAGTAGAAATGGGATTTAAGCTAGTTCTCATTTTATAGCTCAGATTTTCAGCCTGTGCTGCCTTCTTTTCCCCCCTTTTTTCCTTTCTCTCTCTTCCCCCCTCTCTCTCCCTCTCCTTTCCTCCCTCCCCTATTTCCTTTCTTTTGCACCATGGGTATATGTAGATAAAATACATGTGGCTTATGAGTTTGAGAGAGATGACATAAACATAAATTATTTCATCCCTTAGGTAGAGGGCACTGCCGGGTCGCTTACCAGAAATATAATAATAGTAGCTAATACTTCTTGAGAATATACTACGGGCCAGCTAATGAGCACTTTACCTGTGTTAACTCATTTAATTCTCATAACAACCCTACAGCATAGATTCTATTATGCTGCTATCAAGATAAAGATATCAAGACCCAGGTTAAGTAACTTGCCACGCAGCTATAAAGTGCAAGAGTCTACTTGGATCCCAGTGGTCTGGCTCTAGAGTCCAAGTGCTTAACATTGAGCCGCACTCAGAAGAGAACCCATTACATGAGTGGCATGTGTGAAAGCCTCCACCGAGCCACAGAAAGCCACCGTGGACTGTTCCACTTGCACCTTCACAGAAGTTTTTAGTTGTGATGCTTAGCACACGGCAGTTCCTCCTCTCTCCCTCTCTCAGTGTTTGGTGAGTGAAAGAAGGACACACATGTGCTTGTATTCCTTTAAGGCCTCATTTTTCTGCTCCCATTGCTGCTCTCCCACACCCCTTGGCCCTGCTCTGAGCCATTTTCTGTGCCTGCTGTGTGCGGCTGCTTTTCTCTGCTCAGTGCAGCCCCACTCATGCTTCGAGACGCAGCTCAGTTTTGGGGTCAGAAGTTGATTTTAGTTCTCTCCTGACTGTTGCATAATGCCCTTTATCCTAATTCTGCTCATGCGTGTCCCTCTGCCGATCCTAAGGCTTCCGAGATCATACTCGGTGTCTGGCAAATCCCTGTACTCCTGGCCATGGTGGTAAAGCACAGTGTCTGGCACAGAAGAAAAAGGCATTTACTCAACAGAAGATAAAATGACTGGGGAAAGTATTCAGTGTGTTTTTTACTTTCTTTACCATAAATCTGTAGTACTAAAGCTTGGGGAGCTTGTCTTGAAATGCCATTATGGGCATGTTCAGAGAAACAGAGAAAAATGTGTTCACTCACCAAATGAAAAACATTCAAGGGTAAGATCAGAGAAGAAACTTGGAGAAGGAACAAATTTGAAGTTTGAAGACCATGTTGGACGAATGAAGTGGCAGGGAAAGATCCCCATATGAAGATATCAGACACACTTGTGTCTCGGGGGCTAGAAAGACAAAAGACATGGTCTGGTTCTCAAGAAACCACTGGGGGAGGCAGGACCACTTTGTAATACAAACCATACCAGTACTAAAGGAAGTCAGTATGTTGAGTGTCAGTGTGTCCTGCCTGGAAGAGGTGGGAGGGAGGAGGAGAATTCAAGATTGGGGGGAGGGGGAAACTTGTGCAAAAAAGCAGTAAGTGCAAGGCATGATGCCTCGGTTCAGGCTGCTATACCAAAAATACCATAGATTTGGAGTTTTCCACCACAAACCACTATCACGCCTTAGCTATCTCCCAAAGCCTCCTTCTTCAACACCATAGCAGGGGGGATTAGGATTTCAATAGAGGAGTTTTGCAGGGATACAAACATTCACTCTGTATCCCATGGGCACTATGAGAAAGCTCATTTTACAACAATAACTTGTGGTGGAGTGAAGCAGAGGTGAATAAAGAAGTGTTAGGGTATGAATGGCACAGACCGTGAAGGCCATTCATGAAAGGCTTTGTATGCCATCCAAGGACTTTAGAGTTAGGTAAGAGGCAACAGGGTTGAAAATGGGAATCATGTGATCAATCTGGTGATTTGGAAAGATTGATTTGGCACCAACAGAGAGTAGAGGTTAACAGGAGGTGAGAGTTCATCTGAAGCCTTATACGTGAGCATTGCAGAGGATCCAGGGAAAGGTAATGACAGCGGTTGTGAAGCCAGGAGTAGCAGTGGAGGGGAAGAAGAGGAATAGGAGGAGCATTTGGGAGGTGGATAATCAGACTTGGATATGGAGAGATGGTGAAAGAAGGTGCTTGGAAATCGAGGGTGAGTCCCAAGTTTCTGGCATAGAATATTGGGGGGCAGGTTGAGGAATTAAGGAAGCAAGTGTAGGAGGTATGGCAGTTCAGATAAGTGAAATGGACATATTTTTAAACAGATAAAAAATTTTAAGGAAATATGATTCATATACCATATATTTTTAAAGTGTACAGTTCAGGATTTTTAATATATTCACAAGGTTGTACAACCACCTCCAAATTCCAGCACATTTTTATCACCCCCCCTCCAAAAGAAAGCCTGAACTCTGCTGCCACTCCTATACCCCTATTCCCTTGGCTCCTGGCAACCACTAATTTACTTTCTGTCTATGTAGATTTACCCACCATGAACATTTTATATAAATGGAATCATGCAATGTATGATATAGTCTTTTGTGTCTGGCTTCTTTCACTGAGCATAGTGCTTCAAAGTTTATCCATGTTGTAGTCTGTGTCAATATTCGATTTTTTTTATGGTTGAATAATATTCCATTATATAGATACTGGAGGCCTGGTACATGGATTTGCCTTCTCACAATCCAGGATCCCTAAAGGGATATTGGAAAGTCAATTTTGTCCTGATTCCTGCAGGCCAGGCCAAGAGACCCGACTGGTGCATGAATTCATGCACTAGGCCTCTGGTATGCATATGAGATCTTTGGTTAATCTCTTCTCACCCTCCCCCACCCCCCTTCTCTCTGAAATTCATCAGTCTGTTCCATGTTTCCATTCCTATGGTTTCCGCTCCTGTGTTGAGTGTCTGCCCCCTGTTGGTCAGTGTGCATCATAGCTATCAGACAGTTGGCAGTCAACCAGTCAGCCTGTGTTTACACACACACACACACACACACACACATTAGCAGCCCAGTGCACAAAATTGGTTCTCTAGGTGGGGGTAGGGGGTCCCTTAGCCCTACTTGCCCCCTCTCACAGTCTGGGAGCCCTCGGGGGATGTCCTACTGATGGCTTAAGCCTGCTCTCCATGGGCCTCTGTAGGAGGCAAGTGGGCTGATCAGGGGAAGGTGCCACTCACATCACCCCGCTGTTGCTGCCACTGCTGATCACAGCAGCTGCCAAGGTGTTTTCATCAAGACAGACTCCAGTCCCTTCACCATGAAAAAATGACAACTTTAGGCATTTTCAAGATGTCTCTTTCATAGGATATGACATTCCTTTTTTTCTTTCTTTTTTATCCTCACCTGAGGTTATGTTTCCATTGATTTTTAAAGAACATGGCAGAAAGAAGGAAAGACAGAGAGAAACATCAAAGTGATAGCGACACTTCAATTGGTTGCTTCCTACATGAGCCCTGACCTGGGCCCCAGCCAGGGAGGAGTCTGCAACCTAGGTACATGCCCTTGATCAGAAAAGAACCTGGACCCTGCAGTCCATAGGCCAAGGCTCTATCCACTGAAACAAACCGGCTAAGGCAGGATATGACATTTCTCAGCCCTTCCAGCAGCGGACCTTCGTTTTTCCCTCCAGGAGTGAGGGGGAAACCCCTCAATACCTTCTTGGATTCTTATGACCCAAGTTGCCAAGAACACTGCGCGTGGTGTACCAGGAGCTTAGCCAATGAGCGGTCAGAAAAGGTTCCCTCTGCAGCTCAGGCACAGAGGCGAGACTGCTGGCACACTGTGGTGTGTCTGCTCTGGGCCTGCTCCAGCCACACCGTGGCAGCTGGGGCAGGACGCCCTGTGTGCGTGTTCATTCTGGGCCTGTGCCATCTGTGGCTTGCCTAACCGCACATGCAGTCCCCTCGCACCTATCTGCGTGTGCAGCCTTCTCCTGAGCCAGTTGAGACTATTACAGTGGCCCAGCTAATTTTACATATTACCTCTTTAGATAGATAGATAGATAGATAGACAGATTAGATAGATGATAGATAGATAGATAGATAGATAGATAGATAGATAGATAGACAGGCAGACAGGTAGATAGACAGATTAGATAGATGGTTGGTTGGTAGGTAGGTAGGTAGGTAGATAGATGGATAGATAGACAGACAGACAGACAGACAGATAGATAGATAGATAGATTCCTCCTCTTGTTTATGCATTCATCACTTCATGGACATTTGGGTTGTCTCTGCTTTGGGGCTATTATGAATAATACTGCTATGAACATCTGTGTACACGCTTTTGTGTGAACTTAAGTTTTCAATTTTCTTGGATATATACCTAAGAGTGAATCTGCTGGATTTTTATGGTAATGCTGCGTTTATGTTTTTGAGGAACTGCCAAGCCATTTTTCAAAGTGGTTGTATCATTTTGCATTGCCTTTAGCGTCATGAAGGTGTGATATGAAAACTTACCCAGAAGTTAAGCAACAGTCGCCCAAAGTCACACACCAGTAGTAGCAGAGCCAGGACATCACCCCACGTCTGCCTGTCTCCGGTCTGCACTCTGCCCTCCGTAGTACCCCGGGAAGCGGGCCTCGGCTTGGTTTGGAATCACCCACATAGAGGTGGTGGTTGACGTGGTGGCTGTGGGTAAGTGTGCCGCAGAGAGTTTGAGGTGAGAGGGAAAAGCCAGGCCCGGGAACCTGCAAACCCCCAGCGAACAGTCTGCAACACGAGACTGAGAAACTGCCACCAGCGGCGCTGGAGGAAAGCCAGGGGAGAAATGTTGCCAGGAAAACCATCCAAGGATAACATTTTGCCAAGAGTGTGGTCAGGAGCGACACATGGCTGCTGAGCATGGGCGTGATTTCAGCCAGAGTGGTTTTGGTGAAGTGTGGGGTGGGGTGAGGTGGGGAGTGAAGGGACAATTGGACGGACTTGATTCTGGTGATCTGAAGAGGGATGCAGTGAGCCAGCAAACTCTATTGGCTGTGAGGGATGGAGAGACAGGAGCGATGGCCAACCGAGAGCTGGTGTTTTTGTGTTTGGCCAGAAAAGACACCTCCTGGGTTCTTAAATGGCTAGCTCCAATTAGTGAACTCCTCCCTTCTTTTATAACTGTCCACACAAGCCACATTCCCAGTCCTTTTCTTCCTCCAACTCGTTATAAAAGCTATCTTCTTCTCCCTCTATCTTCCTTTCTCTCCCTTTGTCTCTCTCGATCCTCTAATGAGTAAAAAATGCCCACTGGATTCATGTTTCTAGCAGTTACACAATTTCTGAAGGCTAATTTGTCATAGAAGGAATGAGTACTGTCAACATCTAAACTTCCTGAGAATTTCCCAAGTTCTTTTCAGCATTTTTGGGAACCGCACAGAGCTCCTTGCTGTCTATCTGCAAATCTGCTGTTAATCTGTTTACAGTGTATTGTTCTAATTGGGAAATATACAGGGGGTGGCAAAAGTAGGCTTACAGTTGTGAGTACGGGAAACACAGTTTGTTCTTGTATTATTTTTTTTATTAATTATTGTGTTATTTCCCATAACAAACAACTATAAGACTACTTTTGCCCTACCCTGTATTCTAAATTCTGACTAACCATTCTACAAATATAGTTTGCAACATTTCATAATTTTAGGACTTCCTTCTTATTGATTGTGCTTTGTGCTCATAAATCCTTTTATAAATGATTTTCTCCTGTTCTGATGAGGAAGGCAGAGTGGTATTATTTCTCTCATGGTAGAAATGATGAAAGTGAACCTTCGAGAAGTTAAATGGGACCTAAGACACTATCGAGATTTGCTACTCCCTTATGTTATCTTTTCTGTTGGTACGTCTGATGTATTCCTTTTAGTATTACAGTGAAATTAATATCTTAGATGGGAGGAGGAGAAATGCCACCACCTTTTGAGAGTTCTTTTCCTTTCTGAGGAAGAAAAGCATTTGCTGTAGGGGGAACATCTGAAATAAAGGAGGGTGACCGAGTCACTAAGTGGAGCCTTCGAATAGTAGGCGTCAAGTTGTGTAAATATACGTGAGAGGACAGAAATAGTCTTTAAAACATTTATTTTGTTTGTTCCTATACTTTACTTTTTTTAATCATCACTGGAGGATATTTTCCCACTGATTTTTTTTAGAGAGTGGAAAAGAGAAGGATCTATGTGAGAGAAACACATTGATTGGTTGCCTCCTACATGTGACCTGACCAGGGCCCAGCCTGGAAATGAAGAGCCTGCAACCTGCAACTGAGGTACTTGCCCTTGACCGGAATAGAACCTGGGACCCTTCAGTCTGCAGGCCAACACTCTATCCACTGAGCCAAACCTGCCTGGGCCCTGTGCTTTAATTTTGACAGGTTCCCATGAAAAGCCTAGCTTCAATTTCCCTCTTCAGAAGAAATTTATAACTGAAACTTAACCACACCATGAGAGTCCTGAAAACATTTAAAATGTTTTCACTTACATGGTATCACAAAGGGGAAATTAATTAATATATATTCAAGTAGCTGTACAAAAATTTAAAATAATTTAAGATACTTAGCTTTTTCCCAGTCAGCATTGCTCAATGGTTGAGTGTTAAACTATTAACGTAGGAGGTCACAGTTTGATTCCTGGGTCAGGGCACATGCTTGGGTTGTGGGCTTGATCCCCAGTAGGGTGCATGCAGGAGACAGCCAATTGATGATTCTGTCTCATTGATGTTTCTTTCTCTCTCTCCCTTTCCTTTCCTCTCTGAAATCAATAAAAATATATTTTTTAAAAAAGAAATAAATTCAGCTTTTAAAGGTTATCACTATCAATAATGAAGAGCTCATTTCATCAGCACTTCTTCTAAATATTACCTTATGTGTGTTCTTATTCTTTTTTTCTTGTGATGATATGTTTCTTGATAGCAGATTGGCGATATCTATTTCATGCTCACTTCTGGAGTCATGCTCAAATACTTCCAGCCACTGGGCTGGCTGACAGCACTGAAGTTAGCTGGTATTTTCGTTTGTTTGTGATCCATAAGAGTTAACACTCTCAGGTGCCTTCTCTTTCCGGAAGTCTCCCGAAATCTCTTTGGTTGGATTCCGTTCCATTTCTGTGCTCTCATGAGACCCGGGCATGTGTCTCTGACACTGGGCTTCACAGACTCACTGTTTTGCAATAACCAGTTTGAAATCTGTCTCCCATATGGCGATGTGGGCTCTCTATATCTCAGCTCATGCACACGATGCTTAACATTGAACAGATATTCAGTAATCACTGGCCTTTCACCAAATAGTGCCTTTCCCGGAGAGCTTGGAGATACTTTGGAAAGAAATCTTTCATTGCCACTGCTTCTTGCAGCAGTCCTACACAGCAACTTAGAACCCAGGATTTTAAATCCTTTCCTCACATTTTTGGAGACAGGCAGCTTCCAGATTAGAGAGTTTTGTGCTCCAGGCCATGCCTTCTGTTCACATTCTCTTGCTTTTGAGAGGCTTTTGCTGTACAGTCCTCATTCCCTTGGAGACTCTTAGTGTAGATTCTGTCCTCTGAGATTGTCATCTGGCCCCAGTGGGAGGATGCCTAAGAGTTTTATTTTCTTACTAGAGGTCCTGTGCATGAAATTTGTGCACTTGGAATGGGGGATTCTCAGCCCGGCCTGTGCCCTCTTGCAGTCTGGGCTCCTGCCACCACCCCTGCACTCGCTAGCTGTGAGCCCCGTTTCGGTCTGACCAGTGCTCCCCCTGAGGGAGTGCACTGACTACCACGGGACAGCTCCTGTGTTAAGTGTCTGCCCCCTGGTAGTCAGTGCACATCATAGCGACCAGTCTTTCCGCCATTTGGTCTATTTGCATATTTGCCTTTTATTATATAGGATGACAGTCACTGAAAATGATCTCTTGTTCATGGTGGGCACATAAGGCATGAGCATGTTTGTGCTGGTACCAAGAACTAAACGGATGTCAGTAACCAATTTCAGAGTCCATCTCATAAGGCTTCCTTGCATTTTTTTTTTGTGTGTGTGTGTGTAACATGGTTTAACTGCATTTTATTATTGCTGGGTTTTTGGGGTGGAGTCTGGACTCCCAGAGTTCTTTGGGTAAAGTGCTCAGTACAGTGGCTGGCACAGGAGCACTCGTAAATATGAGTGCTCCTCCTCCTCCCCTTCTCTTCCTCCTCCTCCTCCGCTTCCTCCTCCATCAAAATCATTATCTACTTCTGAGCTGAACATATCTTAGTCTGGGGCCTTATTTTGGGGTGTTATTTACGATGTGAACATTGAAGTTGCCATAGCATGCCATAACTCTTCCATGTGGTTGAGTCTGTCCGTCTGGAAACCACCTGATTCCGAATGTCTGATAAGTATATACTTTGGTTCTCTTCCATGTCCAGCTCCAGCCAGATGCTAGGAAAATACTTCCTTGGTGGGACTTTGGGATTCCACAGTTTTTATTCGTTGAGCTCTTCAAGACTTTCTCCTCTGGAATTAATGTCAAATCGCTGTTAATATGTTAGTTTGATTGCCAAGGTTAAATCCCAGTAACCAAGACAAAACAAATAAAATGCAGCCTAACTTTGTTACTTATTAATTGGTTAGCCAAAAAAATGCAAGGATGTCCTGTGAGATGAGCTCTGAGCTGGTTATTGACTTCTGTTCCGTATCTGGTACCAGGGAGCCCCTGAATTGCCAGCATTGCTGTCACAATGCTGTTATTCATTTGCAGACAATAGGGCCTGTGATAGAATGCTTAAAAGCCAAGCACAGGCAATAGTAAACATTTGTTCTAGACAATGCCCAGAAATTGATCTAATAAGCCTTACTAAGGACAAAATGTGTGTGGATGGTGGCAAAAGTTAAATTTTAGAATCAGATATACCTGACTTCGCAAATGAGTAGTAACACGATATGAACAAGTAATTTCACTTCTGTGGGCCTCAGTTTGCTCATCCATGAAATGAACAGAATACTACTACTTAGTTTTCTGGGTGTTGTAAGATTTAGACATGATAAAGGTAATTTTTCTAACCTGATGTCTATCATATTACATGCCACTAGCAAGTAGTATTTGTAGAGACTATTATTTTTTCATTTTCTAAAATCTAGAACTCATTGAATTGGTAAAAGCTTTTTTGCAGGGGGGAAAAATGTAAAAGCCCAGATAAACCTCATTTAACAAAGGCATCCAAGACAAAAATGAAAAAGAATTACTTCTAGAGTTAAGAAATATATTATTATCCAGGGCTACCACATATTGTAACTGTTAACTAAATTTTGGGGATATTGCTCCACTATCCATAAATAATACCTGATTCTCTGAATCATCATTTCAACCTGTTTACAGCATTTTAATTTTACTGTAACCATTTGGCTCACTTCCCAAGTTCATACTCTTCCACCTGGTTATATATTTATGTATATCTGCCACTGGAAGGAAAAGAGTTCAAGGGATTGTTTTCTTGGACTAGAGATAATGCTTTAGACAAGACAGTCTTTGGAAGTTCTAATATGGCCGACATCACTTCAAAACCGTTTGTTGAATGCTGATTAGATATAATATTTCACCTTATAAATTCTGCGAGCACAGAGCCAGGAGGAACCTTTGCTGTCATGTTGGCATGTTTCCTAGACACTGTCTGGGAATTTAGTCTACAGCATCTCTGACAATCGTTACCTTCCTTCGGCTGGAGAACTTTCAGGAATGGGATTCCATGGCTGATGAGCCCACCTGCCCCACTCCTGGATTCTCTGGTGTCACGATATTTATGCTTCCAGTTCCCTTGCCCTTCTCTAACCTACCATCTCTCTTCCTGTCACTTCTGCACATAAATCCTCTACTGTAACTAAACCCTCAACTTAAAAGCCTTTAAACATTGGAAAGGAAGAGGCAGCACAGGCCAAGGGAGGGAGACACCTTCCCTGAGCACACAGTGTTTCGCAGGCCACGGGGTAGGTACATTTTATGGTCCTCACCGACTCTTTAAGCAACCTAATACACTAAGTGGCATTTATAACGTTGTACTCAGAGGTAATTAAAACTTCTACCATTTAGTTAGCTTCATGTTGCAATCCAATTTTTAGACCTCTAAACATTCTGAGTAAAGAGCCTGAGGTACTTGTTCACCCTGGCCAGCGTGCTCAGTGGGTAGAGCGTTGGCCCACACACCAAATGGGCTCAGGTTTGATTCCCGGTCAAAGGCACGTGCCTCTATTGCAGGTTCCATCCCCAGCCCCAGATGGGGCACAGGCAGGAGGCAACCAATCAATGCAGCTCTCTCACATCCATGTTTCTCTCTCTCTCCTCTCCCCCTTACCCCTGCCATGCTCTCTAAAAAAAATCACTGGGAAAATATCCTCGGGTGAGTGTTAACAAAAAATAAATTAAAAAAGAACCTCGGTGCTAATTTATATCTGTTGATAGTTGCATGGAATTGGCTCCTTTACACTATTTCTAAAATTGGGAGCACACTTCTTGTTGTCCTAGGCCAGTGGTCGGCAAACTCATTAGTCAACAGAGCCAAATATCAACAGTGCAATGATTAAAATTTCTTTTGAGAGCCAAATTTTTTTTAAACTTAAACTTCTTCTAATGCCACTTCTTCAAAATAGACTCGCCCAGGCCGTGGTATTTTGTGGAAGAGCCACACTCAAGGGGCCAAAGAGCCTCATGTGGCTCACGAGCCATAGTTTGCCGACCACAGTCCTAGGCAACCTCACAAGGGATTTTGGAAGAAAGAGGCTTCGCCGGTCACGTTAATGAAATTCTTTTTGCTGCACAAACACATCATGGCTTTTGGAAATCACACCCAACAGAACTATGTTGCCCTTTTGAAGCAAGAACATCTTAATTAGAAACTAGAGGCCCGTTGCACGGATTTGTGCACGGGTGGGGTCCCTCAGCCTGGCCTGTGCCCTCTCGCAATCCGGGACCCCTCAGGGGATGTAGCAGTGCCAGAGTGGCAGGCGGCCAAGGAGGAGCCCTAGCTGGGGTGGGGCGCAGCTCTGCGCACCCCAGCCCTGCTGCACCTGCCATGGCTGCGGCCGCTCTGTATGGTTGCTGTGGAGGCAGGAGAGGCTCCTGTCATGGTGGCTGCACTCACCAGCGATGAGCCTGGTTGTGAGAGCACACTGGCCATCAAGGAGCAGCTCCTGCCTTGAGCATCTGCCCCCTGGTGCTCAGAGTGTATCAGAGGGACCGGTCGACCGGTTGCTTAGGCTTTTATATATATAGATGATGCAGTCCTTGGGGAAAATTCTGTGTCCTTTCTGAACCCGTGAGAAGATGTCTGTGCTGGGGAGCGGTCATTTCCATTGAGGCCTGAGAACACGGTCAACATGAAAGCAACCTCCCCACCACCACTGGGAGACTAAACAGCCTGGACTAAAATAACCCTGACATTCACGCTGAGACAGCCAGGAGTGATTTAGAGCCACAGGCTGAGGATCAGCACGACAGATTGTTTTAGAGGTTTACTAACATCCCCGAGTCTGTGTTTGGGAATTCTTGATGAGTAATCCACTGAAGAAGTCACTTGGACTCAAGTAATAATTTGCACTATGTGTATATATTTTGGTTTGCAACATTTTAAGGTTTTTAATAGACTAAATTTAAAAAAAAACACACCTTGATTTTTGAAATATCAAGTCACAAAGTAACTATTTTGAATGTATTCTCTTTTTAAATTAAATTTATGAGTGAATTTTAGACAAAAAAATGTCAAAAAAACACCTATATTTTAAGGCTTTTGGAAATGCTTTAACACAAGGTGGATTCTTTTGGGTTTCTGTTATTTAACTCTGTCTGAGGAATTCTTTTTTCTGTTCTTTTATCAGGTTCTCCAAAGTACTTACTACTTATTGGATAAGCCACTACTACAGACTATGTTCCAAATCAATTTCCAATGATGATAACTGTCCTTAAAACTCATTCAGACCTGGAAATCGGTGTGAAGCCAATAGGTAGGTATTTCTTTAAACTATTGTAAATTCAGCAAGAAACTCTACAAAACAAATATCCCTGGAAAGACTAACAGAAACGTGTCATGATGTTAAACAAGACTTATCTTTGGATGGTGAGATAATGGACTCCTTTTTTCCCTCTCCTTTCTTATTGTCTGTTTTAGCTGAGGCATGTATATTGCTTTTACAATAAAGGAGCTTTACTTTTGAAAAAGCAGTTGTAGATAATAGCATCCACATATGTGACTAAGATCTCAGGTCCATGTGCAGGCGACAGAATCTGAGCAGGGACACAGACACATCTGCTGAGCAGAGAAACAGATTGTAATGGGATAGTCCAGCCCACCTGGCTCTCCGGGGCTGGCTTCTTTGCAGGTCACAAATATAACTCCGAACTCGGTGACAGGATTTTGGTACCAGGTTATGTCTAACCCCTTGTGGGAGGTCAACAACTTCACCATCCAGCTTGGCTGAATAATTTTGGGTTTCACCTGAGAAACCAGTTTAGTTCATCTAGGCCGGTGATTGGCAAACTCATTAGTCAACAGAGCCCTCAATCTGCTGACCACTGATCTAAGCTGTGTGGTTCTAAGTAATAAATCTAATATTCAGCAGCAGGAGTTCGTAAGATTAAAAAAAAATTGGCTGTATATACACAAAGGTAACCAAACTTGTCACTTACCTCATCTTTACTTTTAATGGGGGTGACAGATTAGGGAAATCAGAGAAGTGCTTCCCCCACATGTCCTGCAAGAGGTTACCAAGTGCATATTATAAACATAGGCACGCAAAACCGGTTTGGCTCAGTGGATAGAGCATCGCCTGTGGACTGAAAGGTCCCAGGTTCGATTCCGGTCAAGGCCATGTACCTTGGTGGTGGGCACATCCCCAGTGGGGGGTGTGCAGGAGGCAGCTGATCAATATTTATCTCTCATCAGTGTTTCTAACTCTCTATCCCTCTCCCTTCCTCTCTGTAAAAAATCAATAAAAAATATATTAAATAAATAAATAACTAAATAAACATAGGCAGATCCTACCTACTGATGTTTGCTAAAACCCGATTTAAGTTAGTAAAACAAACTAAAACATGACCTCTTAAAATTTATAGTACACCTTCAAGCAAATACATACATATTCAAAATCAAACTCTTTATAATTTTTCTTTTACTGATTTCTTCATCTATTCATTCATTAATTTAGCTCACGCTTTTTTTTCAAGGCAGAAGTATAGGAGTTGGAGAATACACTAAGGGGAAAAAACACACACACAAAAATTCCCAAGTTCCTGGAATATGTTTATAGTGCTCAAGAAAATATTTTAAAAACTCAAATAAACAAGTAAAATATATCACAAGCCTATGCAGATGCACGTTAAGAAGAAAAATAAACCCAGGCAGTGAGGTGGAGCATGCCAGGTGGGCGCTGGGCATGGAGAAAGACGTGTTGTTTCAGCCGGGTGGTCAGGAAGGCTAATAAATGTCAGAGGGTGGGTTCCCGGCAACTTTAATATTCCCCTTTCTCCAATCATTTGCGCAGCCGAAGTGGGAGAACAGTGATTCAGCGTGTCTGGTTATATTTCATTGCACACGTGAAATAACCCTACTTTTTATGCCCTAAGAGGGATACCTTCAACACACAAGAATATGGTTCTTAGACAAAAACAATACACAGTGAACACACTCTCTCAAATGTCCCTCTTCGGTGATCCCATCAACTTGGTACAACTGTTGGATGGATATTAGTTTTTTTCCCCTGTTTACTCATGTGTTTGCTTACTGAAAATTGACCATGAGCCCGCTGAAAGCAGGAAGGGACGATGATGTGTCTGTCCCCTCTTACCAGCCTCAATGCCTTGCCCAGGCCTCGAACATGCTGAATACTCAATGATGACCAGTGGCATACATAAATTTTAGGAGTACATTAGACATTGACTTCAAGCAGTTCATAAGATGACTCCCCAGGGGCCACATTTACCTTCTAAACTGTCCAACGTGGGTGACCGTCTTACAGCCTGATGACATCTGGGACTTTTCCAAGCCCTGTGTGGTCCTGGCATCAAGAAGTCACTCTGGAAAAGAAAATGATGGCGTGCCCCCAACAGGGATGCTTTCAGTATAAGCAGTTCTGAGAGGTTCTTTCCAATCCCATGCTCCCCACGACAGTGCTGTAAACTGAGACAGCTGTCATCACCGCATTTATCTTATCTCCGCAACAGAGAATCAGTTGATAGCCTCTTTCTGAGATGGCGTGAAAGAGTGATATTTTCTCATCATATTAGGAGCAAAATTATGAGAGTTTATGATAACTATACTGGGGTGAAAAAGAGAAAAAGGAACCCAAAAGCTTGATTTTATAATAGATTCTAGGCCTTAATAATAATTGTGTGGTTTTGAACAAGTAGCTGAATCTCCGTGAATCCCATGACCTCATCCATAAACTGAGAATAATAATTACTGACTCACAATAATATTATGAAGTTCAAGTTTTATGATATATGTAAAGAATTTGGTATAATGCCTGGTATATAATGTGAGTGTTTAATAGCCTGTTGGTATTTTTACTACTAAATAATAATAGTGTTGATGGAATATTGCTCAGCCCTAATGAAATTTTGCCTTTTGTGATAGCATGGATGGACCCGGAGACTATTATGCTAAGTGAAATAAGTTAGAGAAAGACAAAAACCATATGATGTCACTTACAGGTAGAGTCTAAAAAATAAATAAAATGAACAAACAAAACCAAACTCATAGATCCGGAGAACCTTTTTTTATGGTTGCCAGGTGTGAGGGAGATTAGGGGGATTGGTGAAAAGGGGGAAGAATTAAGATATAAAAATCAATACAGCAAAGAGAATATAGTCAATACTATTGTAACAACTATGTGTGGTGTCAGATGGGTACCACACTCATCTGAGTGATGACTTCACAAGGTATATACATGTCTAACCACTATGTTGTACACCTGAAACTAATATTCTATTGTATTTCAACTATAATTGAAATATTTTAATTTTAATAAGAGAAAAATATTGCAGTGTTACTATTGGAGAACTTTGGCTAATAAGATTTTTTAACTTTTATATGACCACTGAGGATGATGCTCATAAATATATTTGCAATTTAAAAATTATCTTCCTCTATATACTCATAATATTAAACTAAGTAATGTTTATAAAATTCTTGGATGGTTTGTCACCTGAGAACAGGAAGAAAATGTTTCTCCAAAATTTCAGCTGCAAAATGGGATGGTTAATAGAGAACATCCCTGTGGTCTCAGAGCATCATACACGATGAGGGATAGCTTAGCAAACATTTTGCCACCGTTGAGGTTGATACTTTTCCTGTAGAAAGATACAGTTGATGAAAGCAATTATAGCTTTTTGGGTAGGAAAGTGATGCTTTAATGGGGTCTGAACTCTGGTCTGATAACTTCCTTTTTTTGTTTCTTTAGAGCCTTGAAGTAACACGAAGGACAGAGACCACCGCGAGGCACAAACATCACCAGCTTGCATGATTATGGAGATGGTCTGTGTGATGCTGAAAATGCCTCTAGTTTTTTGACAGCGGCTACATAACCATGGGGTCCAGTGGGCTTGGGAAAGCAGCGACGTTAGACGAACTGCTGAGCACGTGCATTGAGATGTTTGGTAAGAGTCTTCTCTCCCCTTCGTGCATTTCCATACCATCACTTCCTCCCAGTCAGAGGCAAGGGTTGCTGGAGAGCAGAACTCAAACTTCATATCTTGGTGCTTAAGGCCTTTTGATTGACCCAGTATCACTGCTCTCTGCATTTCCTTTCCTTTACTGTCCACAGCTAGTACACTAGCCATACTGTCTACATCAGTGGTTCTCAACCTTCCTAATGCCGGGACCCTTTAATACAGTTCCTCATGTTGTGGTGACCCCCAACCATAAAATTATTTTCTTTGCTACTTCCTAACAGTAATTTTGCTACTGTTGTGAATCGTAATGTAAATATCTGTGTTTTCTGATGGTCTTAGGTGACCCCTGTGATGGGGTTGATGGATCCCCAAAGGGGTCGTGACCCACAGGTTGAGAACCGCTGGTCTACATAATGATTCTGGAACATTCTCTGCATCTTTCTACCTAAATGCCTTTATCATACCCCTCTCCCTGAAATTCTGCTTTAGGATTCATCACAAATATCATCTTTATAATACCATTCCTAATCTCCCCTGTCAGGATTGTTCCCTCCCACAGTCCTTTGCAACTTGCATATGGCACATGGCATATGCTGGCAGGATCACTTCTCGGTCTTTGGCTTAGACAAGTGAGGGGAGCACCATCTGCTGCATTCTCTATCTGCGTATGTGTTTTATGTCTCCTACTAGGTTATAGACTTTACAGCTGTGTGCTCATGTTTATGTATCTACCCCAGCATTTTGGGTTACTCTTTACCACAAGCGAGTCACACTCCAGTTATTTGTTGAATTGATTTTATGCAAAAAAAAAGCTGAACCAGAGTAGGGTTGCCAGATAAAATACAGGATGATGAGTTAAATTTGAATTTCAGATAAACCACAGTTTTAGTATAAGTATTATACTTTTTAGTATAAGCGTAAGTATTCTTTAGTATAAGTATGTCCTAAATAATGCATGGGATATACTTATATTGGGAAATTATTTGTGGTTTAACCTTATTTCAGATTTAAAGAAGGGTCCTGGATTTTCATTTGCCAAATTCTGGCAGCCCTAAACCAGAGAAAGGGTGAAACCTACCCACTTACCTTGCAAGAAAATACCAACAGAAATAGGAGGAAAATGATAATTGAGCCTCTGAGGAATTTTTGACACTAAAGTTTCTCTACTGATATTAGGGAAAGAAAAGAGAAGTGCTGTTACCTCCTCACCCCTCATCTCATCTTATTTTTTAACAGATGACAATGGAGAGCTGGATAATAGTTATTTGCCAAGAATAGTTCTACTGATGCACCGATGGTATTTATCTTCCACTGAATTGGCCGAAAAACTTCTCTGCATATATCTTTTCAACTACTGTGCAATCATAAATCAAGTTATGTACTTATGTAGATAGAGTGTCTAACCAAAGCCAGTAAATTAAGATGAATAAATAATCTCCAGTCGGTTATCCAGCTGTTTTGTGAATATATTGAGACGTCTAGACAAAACATCTGGATGGTGGAGCAAATGGTTGCCCATCCATCTGAATGTTTTGGCTCTCCCTGAACGTCAGCGCTAGATATGAAATGAAACAGGAGCGCTAGGCTGGATGTCTCTCACCTGCTGCAGCATTTCTGCTGAGAGTACAATGAAAGGCTATTGGGCACTCATTCAGGGTCTAATTCATGCCTTTTAGCATGGCAACATGGTGGACCCTGAGAATCTGATTCCGACATTTAGAAATGCCAGCCGAAGTGATATTATGTGGCTCAGGCACAAATACCACCTTAGATTTTACATCTTGCCTTACTGTCAAGCTACAAAGAGCATTCTAGCAGGTTTATTTTAATTTGTTGACTGATGTTAATTTCAGGTTTCCTTCTGATTTAAGAGGCAAAAAAAAAAATGGCATTCTAGAAGTTTTTTTTAGCAGTTCATCAGTTGTACATAATGCAGTCTTAGAGGATGGTTAAAAGCCAAATGACTGAAAATGGTCTCACATATATAAGGATGTTTCATTCCCCAATATCTAATGTTATCATATAATGGCTAATCTTGGTTCCTCTAGTCTCTGCCTGCCTCAAGCCCAGGGGCCCTGCAGATAAGAGAGAGGCCCTCAGCAGGAGAGCGTGAGAGGGGGCAGGCCCATGAGTGTCATCCTGGCCCAGAGGGGCCTCCACCTGCTTACTTCCAGCCTCCTCCACTTCCCACTTCTTCCCTCCATCCTCCCCCAGCCTCCTGGCAGAAGGGGATGAGAGAGAGGATAAGGGGACAGTCACTCTGAACAGAGGTTCCCTGGAAGTGAACAGGATGCCGGTTCCCAGTGCCCCCAAGGTTTCCAAGAGCCCCACTACTGAGGGGAGCCCACAAGGAAGGTTGGGTGGAATGGTCTCAGTCCGGTCCCACCTCTGCTCGGGACCCAAACACTGTCCGAAGACTGTGCCCCAAGCAGCATTCTCATCATGAGTATGCCCGCTAATGAAATCAAGCTCACATACACATTAAAATGGATCTTTAGACACAGTACAGCCTGATGTCTGAAATTATACTGATTGTATAACAGTTGAAACTGCCTGGGAGCTGACATTTCTTTACATTTTTTCCTCCTGTTAAATCACTAGCTACTGCATACCCACAGTGCCTGGTCTATAGCAGGAGCCCAGTAAATGTTTGTTAAAGACCGTGATTAAATAGACCAGGATGAATTACAACACACCTTGTGTATTGATATAACTACCAATGACATATATATATATATATGTATGTGTGTGTGTGTATATATATATATACACACACACACATACACACACACACACACACACACACACACACACACATATATATACCAATTTTATTTTTAAAATACTTTTATTGTTTAAAGTATTACAAATAGTAGTACATGTGTCTCTTTTTTTTTTCCTATTGCGCTCCTCCTGACCTTCCCCACTCCCCAGTATATGCCCTCACCTGTCTCCCCCATACCGCCAATTGTAAACGGTATCTAGTTGGTAGCATAGGTGTAATTATAGGTGACAGCCATCACTTGGTAAGGGCTCAGGAAGATAAAATTTTATAAGTGACTTCTCTTCCCGACCAAAATAGGACATCCCAGAGCAATAAGCTATTCAGTGCTGACATCCTCAGAACACACTTCTCTCCCCATTTGAGCACCCACATAAGCCAAAGGTCCCCAGTGCAGCCCTCTTATCGGGAATTCATGTGCATCGGTCAAAGCTGCAGGTGTCTGCAAAGGAAAGAGATTGCAAGGAGCTTTTCTTTAACCAGAGTACGTATCGAAATGCCAGTGGAGAAGGCTGTGAGGAATTTCGATTGAAGATCTGCTACTTCATGAGGTAAATATACTTACAAATGGAATTGTCTTGTAGTGTCTGCTTCTGGTGGACACTTTCCTTTCCCCCAAGAGGCAGGCCTGGTTTGATGATGAAACTGACTCAGATTCCCCTCTGTTGATTTTGCTAAAATTGGCCCCCCTCTGTTCTGGAGTTAGAATGGATCTTTCTTTGGAACTAGAGCTCAAGCAGTAGTCAGTGTGATTTGGGGATGAAAGCAGCCCTGAGAGTGGATTCTTTTGTTCTACTCCCTCACCAGGCACCTCCCCACCTACTTGCCATGAGCCCAGAAGGGTTTCCTTCTGGAGTAGCGGTTCTCAACCTGTGGGTCGTGACCCCTTTCACAGGGGTCGCCTAAGACCATCGGAAAATGCAGATATTTACATCACGATGCATAACAGTAGCAAAATTTCATGGTTGGGGGTCACCACCACATGAGGAACTGTATGCACGGGTCGTGACCTTAGGAAGGTTGAGAACCACTGTTCTGGAGAGAGTCAGAAAGAGGGGCTCAGTATGGGGCTGGATTTGTGTCCTTGATTGAAGGGAAAGAGTGAGACTCAATGCGACGGGTGGAGGATAGGAGATTGCTAATTGGGGTGTGGTCCTAAATTCTCTGTGAAACGTAATCTGTAAAATACTATAGTTTACACAGAGGTCCAGCTTGCAATCCTCTGGCTGTCAAAAATATCTGATGCCTTTCAGGTACTGGATTCTGAAATTTCCTGCCGAGTTTAATTTGGACCTTGGTTTGATCCGCATGACCGAAGAATTCCGAGAAGTAGCTAGTCAACTAGGAGATGAGAAACATGTCAGCCTCATCGACATATCCAGCATGTAAGGGTGGCGCAAGCTTTTTTCAAACATGATGAGTTCTCTGTTGGGGGAGGGGCTGGTGACGAGCACACTAGACCTCAATCCATGCCATTTCAGAATCAGGGTGTGCTTCTTTGAGAAAGTCTTGCTGCAGTGAGCATCACTGCACCTAATTCATCTCTCCCAGCTTCCCTTTCTTTATGTGTGAAATGGGAGTTGTACCTTCTTCATAGAGTTATTTTGAGCATCCGGTCAGTACATAAGATAGTAGGTAAAAGCATTTGGCACGTATAAATGCTCAGCATTTTCTAAATGTAATGAATGTCCCCTATGCCCTTGCCACTCATAGTGTGGTCTCTGGATAGGCAGCATTGGCATCACGTGAGAGCTCAATAGACATGCCGACCCTCAGGCCTCACCCTTAACCTGCCAAACTGGAAACTCTACTTGAATAAGATCCCCAAGTGATTCATATGCTCATTCAAGTTTGAGAAGCCCGGTACCATGGTGCTTCTGAGGTCCGCCTGAGGCTGTACAGATGTTGACCATAGTTGTGCCATGAACAAGTTAACTCAGTTATTAGGATAGTGTTTTATATCAACTAGTTTACTTAGCGCAGAGAAAACTATTTTATGCGCCTATGTATGGGTTTCCATCTTACAAATATGTGTCCTCTATTTTCCTACGATACTTCTTCAAGAATGATCCGGGAATCATTTGGGATGTTGTTAAAAATCCAGACAATTATTCAGGTTCATTCCAAGTAAATCAGAATCTCTGGCAATGAGGTCAGGCCTCTGTCTTTATAACAAACTTTTCTGATAATCCCTGTCTTGCTGAAGCGTGAGAACCAGTTGCTAGTGGTCCCCATGTGCCTTAAATCACTACCTATATATTGATTAACTCTCAAATTTATAGACCTAGTCCTGACCTCTCCCTGATGATCCAAACCTTACTGGCCACCAGAAAGACCAAGTGAGAGATTCTGGGTGGATCAGTGCAAATCCACCCTGTCTGGGAAAATAACTCGGAGTTTATGTTCTACTGGCGATGGGTCAGTGGTTTTCTCTTCAAATACCCAGGGCCGGGCGCGCATTTTTGCACAGGCCTCTGGAGGCAGACCAAGAGTTACAGAGTCAACAGGTTAATAACGTCCATTGAAGGGAACAGGCCTGCGGCACACTGACCAGGCTCCCTCCTCTTTTCTAGTCCGTCCTACGATTGGATGAGGAGAGTCACACAGAGGAAAAAAGTCTCCAAGAAGGGAAAAGCCTGTCTGCTGTTTGACCATCTGGAGCCCATTGAGTTGGCCGAGCACCTCACTTTTCTGGAGCATAAATCTTTTCGAAGGATCTCAGTAAGAAATTTGACATTTATTCTTCCAAGGATAACAACGTCCATGCCAACTTTCCGAAGGGCCGCGTTTTCATACTCGGACGTGTTGGCAGCCTCTGTCCCTGTGCTCGATTGGAAAAGTGCCCTTAATTCACAGGAACAATCCCTCTCCACCAAACATAAATATTATCCTGTCTTTATTTTATGGCTCGGGAGCTATATTTCTGCTGCTGTGTTTTCAATGTCCCCTTTCAGAGGATGGAAGCTGACTTTCTGAATACCCAGGGTGGATTAGAACCATTCGAGGTTTATTGAGGTCTCTTGGCTTCTCCCCAGTGAGTGTATTTCGCTAGGCCCTCTGTTTGGGGGGAAGACGTATTTATTTAGGTTGAGATCTGTATAAATGCCTAATGATGGCTGGAGGTTGAAAATAGGAATTGTAGGCTTTGAGGAGAATCTCAGTATCCGGGTATTTGTGGAGATCCTGAATTCAGCATTTCTTTCCTACTCCGTCTTGACAGCTTTCCTTCTCTACCCTTTTCTCGCTTCTGACTGTGGGCTCTTACTGGCTACCTACTCACTGCCCACTGGTTATGATAATATTTCCACAACGGGGGGTTGGTTAAAGCAGCCTTTGTCTCTCTCACCAAGCTCTGCGGCGGTGACTCCTCCCCCTTTCCCAAGATGCCAGGGAATGAATTACATTATTCCTTGCAAAGAAGAACAGGAGGTTAGAAATATGGACTCTGAAAGACCGATTCTTCTCCCTAAGCAATCCTACTTGGCTAGGCCCCTTTGCTGACTCCCGGCAGGCAGGCAGGCTATAAGAGGAGACCCCTCCACTGTTTTTATGACGGAAGGCTCATAGGTATTTGACAACATCCATGCTGATTTTCTGAAAATGTGTCTGTTTTACTAAAGAGCTGTCTTCAATTGCTATTTTTTTCCCCTGGAAAAATAAAATATTGATGAAGTTTGAAATCATTATATTTATATGCATTTCCTCCTTTGTAATGTTTGCCATTGTATCTCAATCTTACCTGACCATTGGAATCACCAGTTGTGGGTGAAAAATGGAGAGTCTGAGGTTCTTTCTCTGAAGAAAGGTCTGGGGCATTCCCAGAAACCCCTGTTTTAGCCAGTTCTTCCCGGTGAATATGATGACCCAGCAATTTTAGTTTTCACTGGAATGTGACTTAGAGTCTTACCCCTTCCTTGCCCTACCAACACCGTCGTGTGAACTAGTAATGAGTGTATATCTGTGTTGGGAGCGAAACACAGCCAAATAAACATGTTAAAGCTATATGTATAACTTACAAGATGCCACTAAAATGTCACCTGGAAGAAATCATTGTGCTATAATAAAACAATATCTCACCTCTCTCATGCAACATTCTAATTTCCCGTTTTGCCAAGACGTCATTATAATTCAGAGTCTCTTTTACTAGTTTACTGATTACCAAAGCTATGTCATCCACGGCTGCCTGGAGAATAACCCGACCTTGGAGAGATCTATCGCTTTATTCAATGGCATCTCTAAGTGGGTCCAGTTGATGGTTCTGAGCAAGCCAACCCCCCAGCAGAGGGCAGAAGTCATCACAAAGTTTATCAATGTTGCCAAGGTATGTACATCCGGTCATGAGCCTGGAGTCCTTAAGGCATTCTAGATGCCCATGCACTCTATTGAGAAAAATGGTTGGGAAAACTTGGGGTTCATAATACAAAGGGCAGTTAAACTATGCATGCATGTTTAATGAATAAATCATACTTCTCTCACGCAAGAAGATTGCTTTTAACTGCCAACACCTGAAAGCACTATTTTTCTGTGCAATGATTGATCTATTTTCTTAATGGATTTTATTTGCCCTTCATTTTAAATGATGTGTCCTATCTCCTTGTTATCAAATTGGATATGCATTCCCCTGTAATTCAGAAAGCACAGAAGAATTCAAAAACTGTTAGAAAATATTGATGTGGACATTTTTTTTATTGCAGAAGCTCCTTCAGCTCCAAAACTTTAACACCCTGATGGCAGTGGTGGGAGGCCTTAGTCATAGTTCCATTTCACGCCTCAAAGAGACCCATTCTCACCTTTCTTCCGAAGTTACCAAGGTACAGTGGCTTGGATGCTAATCCCAAGTAAAGAATTCATGGGAAAACTGTTTAGGGGTGGGGTACTCTTAACAAATGTCACTGAGAGGGGAGAGTTTTCTTCTTAGACAATGGCTGGTTACACATGGGGATGAAATAGGAAGAAAATAGACATGCCGCCTGGAAAACAGGTTGTAGGTGGTGGCAAATGTCCAAGGAATAGTATCTTGACTACCATTCCATGTTGTAGTGGTAAATACTCAACAAGTATGTACTTGATGCTTCCCATGTGATCGGCACTGTGATACAATCAGGGACTATAAGGCGAATAGAACAAAAATCATTCCTATCATCCCCTCCTCAAAGGAAGTCACTGAACTCTTGCTCTACTCATGGCACTGTGTTCAAATCGGCAGAAGATGCAATGGAAGTGAGAGACATAGGACTTGTCTAGAAGCCCCTCAGATTTATTGCTGATTTGTCAGGAGTAAAAGTATGACTTCTTCCAAAAAAATGATTACTTCCCACATCAAGCTTTCTGCCACATTTATTTTCAAGTACCTATAATAATATTTGTCCTTACTGAACAAAAAGAAACATTTCCTTCTATGAAGAGATTTCCTTGTAAGAGTATACTTTGCTGTATCAGTAAGACACTTTCAGTTGTTAAGTTTTTTAAAACTCTTGAAATGGCTTAAATAATAAGGAAATAGATCATCTTCTCACATACCTGGAAGTCCAGAGGCAAAGCTGACTTCAGGCATGGTCTGATCAGAGTTCCGGCTGCTGTACTGCCTTCCTCTGAGTATCAGTTTTTATTTTGTTGTTTCATCAATGCAGAAAACTAAACTGAAAAGTGGAGACAGAGAATATTTCTTTAGTTAGCTCTGCCCCTATGGAATTAAAGACCTTCTTTTTAGACACATTGGACCATCTCGAGTCATATATCTACATCTGGACCAATAACAGTTGCCAGAGGAATACAGGGTACGGATTGGCTCCACTCTGTGTTTCTGAACCAATCACAAACCAGAGGGGTGGGGTCAGGATAACGGTAAATCAGAACCCATCCTTGGACCTAGGGATGGAAACAGCTCCCTCTGGGTCACATGGGCTGCTTTGGGAAAGGGTAGACGGATCAAAATCAGGGTCCATTAGGAAAGTCTGGTTGCTGTTAGGCAACCAACAATAACTTGTCCGTATAAACAGGAGGATGTGGACCACAGAGTGATGGTGTCTGACCTCAAGCACTACACTCACTCCAAGTATGATAGGGCTCATTATGGTTTCATTTTCCTTTAGCTTTGTACTGGATTTCAAAAAAAAAGAGCAAAACATTTTTTTATTAACGATTTTTAATGTTGGCATGATTCAGACATTCCCCTGGTGAGGAATATGAAGCCAACAGAGTCTCAAAGAGGCTAGGTACCACCAGTGTGTCTTAAAAATTACTTACTTGAACTCCTCTTTCTTATAGAAAAGGGAATCGAGGCCCTAAAAAGTGAAGCGACTTAGCCAAGGTCACCCTGTGAGTGGCAGAGTTCAAAACCACAGCTGTCCCATGCCTCAGTGTGACATTTCCTACCTCATACTGTCCCTGGTTAATCGTCAAGTAATATAATCTCAAATGCAACTTTCTTGGAATAACCAGGAATTGTAATCTACTACACACTTCAATGCATGTATTTGTGGACCGTAATATTTTCATTCATTATAAAATACATACACAGACATGATATTTAACATCCCAGCCGCCCTGATAGGCAGGCGGCGGTGTGGGCTACTTGCATGTTGTGGCGGAATGGAACAGGCTGTCCAGCTCCTGGGACATTCTTCTTGTTCCTGTTTAACATTTCCTTGTGTCAACATCGGTGCAATGGATACTTCTCTCAGCAGCCGAGGAATTTCCTAGCCACACACTGCGGGGCCCGGGGATGGGCCGGCGGGGAAGGCTGCCTGAAAATTCTTCCTTTCCCTCCGCTCCCAGAACTGGAACGAAATGACCGAGCTGGTCTCCTCCAACGGTAATTACTGCAACTACCGCAAGGCCTTCGCCGACTGCGAGGGCTTCAAGATCCCCATCCTGGGCGTGCACTTGAAAGACCTGATCGCGGTCCACGTCATTTTCCCGGACTGGGCGGAGGACAACAAAGTGAACATCGTGAAGATGCACCAGCTCTCCGTCACCCTGAGCGAACTGGTCTCCCTGCAGAATGCCTCCCACCACTTAGAGCCCAACATGGACCTGATCAACCTGCTCACCGTGAGTCCAGGGGGACTGGGGGGTGTGCTAAGAACTCCTCTGCCCATTATGTCCCATGGGGGTGTGTGCAGAGGGTAGGGTGGAACTCCCGGCCAGTACACAGGGAGAACTCTCAAAGGATGAGGGGAGGGGAATCCCATGGCCATAAGCTCATGACTTAAGGCCCGGTTTCTGCACCTGCAGCTCTAGTTGCTAGCATTCTTAGAGAGGCCCTCCAGGGCAGCCTTCAGAACCCCCCCTAACCGCCCCCCAACCCCCCGCCATCTCCTTCATCACACTCCTTAATGCAGCGGTTCTCAACCTGTGGGTCGCAACCCCTTTGGGGGTCAAACGACCCTTTCACAGGGATCACCTAAGACTATTGGAAAACATCTATTTCCCATGGTCTTAGGAACCAACACACTGCTCCTCGGTATAGCAAAGTGTAGCAATGTAGTTTACTGTTGTCACATGAAGACTGTTACCCATGCTACACCACGATTCAAGACAAAATTTCATTTATTTGTCATTAGAAATAAATATTTCACAATATATAATTACATATTGTTTTTGTGATTAATCACTATGCTTTAATTATGTTCAATTTGTAACCATGAAAATACATCCTGCATATCAGATATTTATATTACAGTTCATAACAGTAGCAAAATTAGAGTGATGAAGTAGCAACGGAAATAATTTTATGGATGGGGGTCACCACCCCATGAGGAGCTGTCTTAAAGGGTTGCGGCATTAGGAAGGTTCAGAACCACTGCCTTAATGAATCACCTCCTTCTCTATGCCCTACACGCACTGCTTTTCTTTACCCTGTTGGGAGGCCTGGAACAATGCAAGGACCTCCTTTGTGACCTGCGCTCACCACCAGTCTCCCCCAAACCCAAGATGCAGTTCCCAGCCTGAGACGGGAGCTCTTCAGGACCCCTGTTCTGACTCTCGGGCTAGCCCTGCTTGTTAGCATGCAGCGCCACCTCACAGCTGCCTCTGAGGGATTGTGAACTTCTTATACTTTCCACCAGGAGCTGCTGCCTCTGCTTCCTGGCCTCGCACTTTCTTGGAAAACCCCTTCCTTACCCACTCCTGTGATTAGCCCCAATCCAAAAGGACCTCTATTTCTGGAACATTCTCTGTTCCCGCCAAAGCACTAATGCATCTGTCGCACATGTTGCCCTTGCACTCTTTGCCTTCTTACCAATCGGAAGTATCCCTGGGCCTTAGACGCTTCCCCCTAATTACCTGACTTAGGCATCACATGTCCCCAGCGTCTTTCACAAAACCTGGCGTATTAGGAGCTTAGTAGGTGAATAAAGCGCTGTCCTTGGTAATGACGGAGGTCGGACAGATGTTCACCTACCATTCTATTTTAGGGCATTTATGACACACCTTTAGCTGGGGTCTGGACCCTAGCGCCTTTAGCCACAACAGGTGTATAGAAGAGAGCTTTTCCCATTGGCTGCCTCTCGGTCAGGGGGACAAAGCGAAACCCAATTCTCTCACCCGTGCTAAGCCACTTCTCCATAGAGGTTTTTAACACGGTGGCTTCTGAAACTTTTTTATATTTTTAAGTATAATTTATTGATTTTTTTACAGAGAGGAAGGGAGAGAGATAGAGAGTTAGAAACGTCGATGAGAGAGAGACATCTATCAGCCGCCTCCTGCACGCCCCACAGTGGAGATGTGCCCGCAAGCAAGGTGCATGCCTCCAACGGGAATCGAACCTGGGACCTTTCAGTCCACAAGCTGACGCTCTATCTACTGAGCCAAACCGGTCTTGGCTGACTGCGATATTGAATTGACTCTTTTCCTGTCATTGGCCGTGGAAGATAAACACAATACCCTGTCTGAAGCTCTTGAGAGCCTAAATCCCCTAGGACTGTGGCCCTGGAAGGAGTGAGGAACCCAGACCTTCTCGGCAGCTGTTCCTAGAGCACATAAGGATTTACCAAAGAGGGGAGACCCTAAGTGGACAGAATGAAGCCAGCTGCACCCTCAGTATAAAGCAGAAGCAGCCAGCACACAGACACACAAACCTCTTGGGGTTGAGCGTGTGTGACAAATAGTAAACACGCAGACAGTCACTATTGGAGGAAGGGGAAAACCTCACGATAACCCAGGCACCTGCGTTTACTAGTATTCATCATTTGCCTGGTAAATCTGTTTCCATGAATAAGTGCCCAGACTGGCACCTTCCAACAGACTGCAAACCCGCAGACACAGGTGATGTCTGCAGTCCGGCCTGCGTTTCTCCTGTCCCTGCCCGGGTTGTCTCTGTGAGGTGGAGGAGAAGGTCTACACTGAAGCCAGTTTGTCATCCAGGCAGAAGTTATTGATGAAGTAGGGACATTACTTTTTAAAAAAATATTTTTAGTGATTTTTTTACAGAGAGGAAGGGAGAGGGATAGAGAGTTGGAAACATCCATGAGAGAGAGACATTGATCAGCTGCCTCCTGCACACCCCCTACTGGAGATGTGCCCGCAACCAAGGTACATGCCCTTGACAGGAATTGAACCTGGGACCTTTCAGTCTGCAGGCCGATGCTCTATCCACTGAGCCAAACTGGTTTTGGCAAGGGAAATTACTTTTGAGTTATAAATGCAGCAGGCAACAACAAAACATCATGAAACACCTTTAGAGAAATATAGAAGGATTTGTGACTTAAAACTTTAAGGATACAAATAAAAAATCTGACCTGTAGAAATAAAAGCTAAGAAATAACTCCTTTTGCTAGGAAGAAAAGAAAAAGATGCCTCTCTCTCTCTCTCTCTCTCTCTCTCTCTCTCTCGAAAAACTTGGATGCCCACATGCACCATATAACACTTAGTAATGGCAGCGTTGCATAGTAGAGTGTAGTGGCAAGCTCCTAGAAGGAAAACCTGCCCTTGAGCCCTGCCTCCTTGCTAACGAGCCTTGCCATGGGATTTTTCCAGAAGGATTTTATGCTCATCTGTGAGGTCTCTTCCAGCTCTAAACGTCTAGAATTCTAGATGTGAGAAATGGTGGAGCCTCAAGAATAAGCAGCCAAGCAAGTGTCCACGTGATGGAGTGACTCCAGCCCAGAGACTCATTAGGAGAGATGGCCTGTCCCTCCTGTAAACACACGTCATCAAGCCCGTTTCTGTTTCAAGCCCAGATCCTTTGTCTCTCTTCACCACCGAGGAGGAAGCTCGATGAACCGGCATACACATCCGTTCTTCCTGCCGCCGGCGGAGTCACCTCAGGAGGAGGATGGAGGACACTCCCGCCTGTGTCCCCTGGGGCCCAGCGAGCATTTCATGAAGCGCCCGCCTGGTGGGCCTAGAGCCACAGCACTGCCTGCGGCCACCCGCGTGCCTGGGAGGCGTCTGAAAGTGCCTCCTGGAAAGGCGATTCCTTTCACCCCAAGACTCTAGAGGACATTTCCACCTGAAGTGACTACTTCTCAGCGTGGCTCCCAGGAGGAAGCTGGAGTGACAGATCCCTGGAAGAGAGAAAGGGAAAAGTCTTAAGTTTTTCCATAATCACTAACTGCCCGCGCTGGGCCATAGGCTGCAAGCCATGCATGGACTTCCTCTAAGTCAGTGGTTCTCAACCTTCCTAAGGCTGCGACCCTTGCATACAGTTCCTCATGGTGACCCCCAACCATGAAAGTTTGCTACTGTGATGCATCGTGATGTAAATATCTGCATTTTCCGATGGTCGTAGGCAACCCCTGTGGAAGGGTCTTTCGACCCCCAAAGGGGTTGCGATCCACAGGTTGAGAACCGCCTCTCTAATAAGTGATGACAGTTTTCTTAGCAGATTCTCACAAGCCCCCTGTGATGGAGCGACCACGTTAATAGATGAAGAAACTCAGATTTATGAAGGACAAAGGGCTTGTAGATGGCAAGTTTCTAAATCCCAGGGCGCTTCTAAAGCAATCTCTCTCTCTCTCTCTCTCTCTCTCTCTCTCTCTCCTCCATCCCCCACCTCTGAGAGGCATTTACTGTGTAATGTGTTGACACTTATTTTGCATCTGTAAAAATTAAGTAATCTCTCCATGGACGTATAAAAAGGAGATTACAGAACAGAATCTGTGAGGGCGGGGACTTTTTACTCCTGTCACTTCAGCCCCGAGTGGCCCTGGGCGCGTGAAGGAAGGAGGACGGCTCCCCTACTGGGGTTTGGACTGTCCTCCTTGGGGGAGGTCTGGGGAAGACATTCCTTCCTGTCACCCCAGTTCATACGCAAGGAGCTTTATGAGCTGCCACTTCTCGTTTCATGGCCCATGAAAGAGTCGGATGCTTTTCATAATATTTTTAGATCTGTCAGATACTTTACCAGAGTCTATGCAAATACCTGGAAAGCCCCTGCACTTTTAGTCTCAGAAGAAAAAATAAAAGAAGAAGAATTGCAAAAGCGGGGAGTGGAGAGTGTTGGACGATCACACGTGTGTCTGTCACAGCTCTCCAGGCCCAGCCAGGCAGGTCCTCCCGTCCAGACTGGATCCACCGCCACCGTTGCCCATTGGCTTGGGCGTAAATGCAGCCCCTGAAACGGTGACTCGGAGCGTTTTTTAGAAACAATCCAACTTAAAAGAACTCGACGCAGCCCTAACCAGTTTGGCTCAGTGGATAGAGCATTGGCCTGCAGACTCAAGGGTCCCAAATTCCGTTCCAGTCAAGGGCATGTACCTTGGTTGCAGCACATCTCCAGTGTGGGGCATGCAGGAGGCAGCTGGTTGATGTCTATCTCTCATCGATGTTTCTAACTCTCTATCCCTCTCCCTTCCTCTCTGTAAAAAAATCAATAAAAAATACTAAAAAAAAAAAAAAAAGAACTCGACACAAGCACATATTCTTGCAATCCCATTGGCAAGCTGCCTGTATGATAAACATGGGCTAGGGAGTCGAACACGTCTTTTCTGCAGGGCCTTCGTGAAGCCCCTAGGAGATCTAAAAAGATGAGCAGGATCACGGCTGGGGACGTAGAGAGTCAGCAGGGCACCCAGAGGGCAGCTTAGGCCACAGATTGGAAATCGGACCCTGCTGTCCCCAGCTGTGAGAACAAGGCCTGCTGGCACATATTAGCTCGTTTAACCTTCGCCACAGCCCTGGGGGCGGGGACAGGGGACTATGATTTGTAATTCCGTTTTATAGATCAGGAGACTGAGATTCAAGAAGATTAGTGACTTGCCTAGGCTCACACGGCCACGAATAAGTGGGGAGAAACATTGGGAGAAGAACAAAGCGCTTCTGTCATAGGTGCAGACGCCTGTCCGTTTGATAGATGACAATACCCGAGGATGTTCTGTGTCTTTCGAGAGAGCATCTGCCCTACGCGGGGTGTGGCTTGTATGGATTTCCGGGTGGATGTCTAGTCCTGCTGTCAACGCCTCTCCAGCACCCGTCTGCAGAGGCAGAGTCAGGAGGACAGCAACATGCCCATCAAAGTCCCCGTTAACTCTTTTTTTTCCTAAATACAGTTTTATTGATTTCAGAAAGGAAGGGAGAGGGAGAAACATCAATGATGAGAGAGAATCATTGATTGGCTGCCTTCTGCACACTCACTGTTGGAGATTGAGCCTGCAACCCTGGCATGTGCCTTTGACCAGAATCTAACCCAGGATGCTTCAGTCCACAGACTGACGCTCTATCCACTCAGCCAAACCAGCTAGGGCAGTGGTCAGCAAACTCATTAGTCAACAGAACCAAATATCCACAGTACAACAATAGAAATTTCTTTTGAGAGCCACATTTTTTAAACTTAAACTTCTTCTAATGCCACTTCTTCAAAATAGACTCGCCCAGGACGTGGTATTTTGTGGAGCCACACTCAAGGGGCCAAAGAGCCGCATGTGGCTCGCGAGCCGCAGTTTGCTGACCACCGAGCTACTGTAACTCTTTTTTTCTTTTCTTTCATGGTTAACTTAGTTTACTTTTTTTTCAATTACAGTTTACATTTGATCTTATTTTGTATTAGTTGCAGGTATACAGTATAGTAGTTAGACAATCATATCTTTACAAAGCATTCCCCTTGATATTGCTAGTGCCCAACTGGCACCATGCATAGTTATTGCAATATTGTGGACTCTATAACTCTTAATAACTAGGAATTCTGAAGGAAGGCATCCATTTGTTTTCCTTCTTCGTATGGAGCATTCACAGTGCAAGGCAACCCGCTGGGACAGGTATTACAGTGGAGGGAAAACTAGAAGCATAGCCACTTTCATGAAGCTTGAGGACTAGCTGTGTCTTCTATTGTGGATTTTATAAACTGGTAAGCACCTGCCCACATCAGAGATGTTTTATTTGGCTCACATGGAATCATAACATTTGTTGTTGTTGTTATTAGTTGCCAGGGTTTAAAAATTGGGATATTCCATATAAAACTCCAGATTTCTGTCTTCTTTGACAAACCAGAAGACATGGCAATTGTCAGGCTGACAACAGCTTGTCCTGGCTCAGGAGTGGCTGCCTCCTGTTCATCAGAGACCGCACCATTCCCCATGGCTTCCCTGTGCAGAGCTCCAATGTCAGGTTCCACTCACTAACACAAATATTCCTTGGTGTCCACCTAGCAAGAAAGACACCCAAGTCAATCACCCTGGCAAAGACCTGTCTTCCCAATAAGATGTTTTTATACCGGTATTGCTGTCTACATATTCCTTTCAGGCTCACCCAGGAGAATCATGGAGCTTATTTGGTTATTCACGGTTGTTGGCATACACTATGCAATATAAATGGAATTATGGTACCAGATAAAATTATAGATGGGAATGAAGCTTGTGTATTATCCATTATCATGTGTAATCAATAAATAGTTTTATATCCTCTTGGGGGGGAAAAATCCCTTTCAGACATCCCTCTTCACTCTTCTATGTCGTGGCCAGTTCCTGAAGGCATTGGTTTGTGATGTGGGGATGGTCCTTGCCTGCGAACTGGCAGAGCCCCTGGAGATGAGAGTGACTGTTGTTCCAGGGAAGGTGGATGCCGTGCGCATTCTTTGTGAGCAGGGCGTTCGTGATCTGAAATAATGGCGGGCAATTTCATAGTAAAGTCGATTTTATTACGTTTAGGAAAAACTTTTAGATGACTAAGTCTAGATAAAGCAATATGGATGCTGGTGACCATACAAGGTTTATTTTTCCTCTTTTTAATTTCCTCTTCCACCTCTGCATGCCATCTTCAGAATGCTCTGCATTCACTCAGATTATGAGACATGGGCTTAACCATTCCGTTTGAAGAGTATATCAGCAATTCAGGTAAATAAATAAATATGAGCCAACATATTTATTTATCCATTCTAATTTCTTGTAGCTCTCACTGGACCTCTATCACACAGAAGATGATATTTATAAATTGTCACTGGTGCTGGAACCTAGAAATTCTAAATCGGTAGGTATCGCCTCCTCTCTGAGAACCAGTGCCCAGCACCACGGTTTGTCATTTGCAGTAACTGGCTGTCGCAGCGCGGCTCTGTGTCCTAAAGATTGAAGAGTTTAAAAATCTCTCTTCTTCCCTTTTCAGCAACCACACAGCTTAGCCCTGACAGTTTGAGAAGCATTTCTTTACAGAGGCTAATGAAGAACAGCATTTGCAATTACTCTGTTACTATTGATCTTCTATGGGTTGTGTCCCCTCTAAGAACTCCTCTACATCTAGGACCCAAAAAAGTGAACCATAACTCATCATAACGTTAAAGATCATTAAGATCCTTCCAGGCTTTTAATAAAAAATCCCATTCAACATAAAATTAGATTTAATACATTTTAAATACCCTGATCATCATCCACGACTTTTGCTGAGTCTAATAATGATTGACTCAGCTCAGAATTTTAATATTACTTTGGATGGTGTCTTACTTAATTGATGGCTGACTCTTAGTAAAAAAAAAAAATTACATAATTACATAATGAGATTGAGGAAAATGCATTACTGAATGAGCACTTCTCATCAGTTTTAGCAAGTGGACTATCTCTTAAGTGTGTTTTACACTGATAAAAGAAAAAAAAGACCTGGGTGAATTTGAAAGTCACAATGAGGATGAGGTTTGCATGTTAAAGGAATGAACGACTCTCTTTGCTTCTTATGCCCATATCCTGAGATCAGTTTTTTTTAACAAAGGTCTCATGCGCCTCTTTTCCCCGGTTGAACTCTGTGGCAGCAGCTCCAGCCCTCAGCCTGTCCATCCACTAACACCTGCAGTGATGCTGCACCGGCAGGCTGGAAGAGGCAGAATGACTGTGAGCGCTCCCGGTTCTGGAGGGCATGCACAGGAGTCCGAGTCAGCTGACCTGGCAGCATCTGCTCTTAAACTAGTGAGGGTGATGGTTCCATCAGCTCTTCACCCACTGGTCCCCAGAGGCTACCTCCTACAGCAGCGGTTCTCAACCTGTGGGTCACGACCCCTTTGGGGATCGAATGACCCTTTCACAGGGGTCTCCTAAGACCATTGGAAAATGCAGATATTTACATCACGGTGCATAACAGTAGCAAAATTTCATGGTTGGGGGTCACCACCACATGAGGAACTATATGCAAGGGTCTCGGCCTTAGGAAGGTTGAGAACCACTGTCCTAGAGACGCTGCTGAACCGAGTCATAGGGGAAGATGCAGCAGAGACAAAGGGAAGATTGGGGATCCAGACTCTCCCAACTAAGAGACAGCTAGAGAGAAAGCAAAGTTAATATGGAGGGAGGAGGGAATGCCCTTCCTCATTCCATAGCTCTCATGGGGTGAAGCTGGCTGTGGTGTGGTCGCTGTACTGACCTGAGCACACGGCATTTCCTTTACCTATGGCCAGGTACCTTCTCTGCTACCTGTTGGCTGTTGGCTGCCTGGCGGGGCATCATATGCATGTTATTCCATTAGCGCCATGAGGAAACTGAGTCTGGCGAGCGTAGGTCTCTCGCACAAAGGAGAGCTGGGATTTGGCCTCATGCCCATCTGTCTGCGGGTCTGTGCTTTTTCTACTGTGGATGCTGCCCGTCACTTTCCTACCACGCTTTGTGGGAACAGGAGTGGGTCAACCATTACAGCACGCTTGCCTGCTTTGTGCTCTTTAGGTCCACTTTAGTTTATTTTCAGGATTTCAAGCTGATGCCGATTTGGGGAGACATGTCCCTCAAACATTGACAGGTCTTCTTGCAAAAGAAGAAATTTTCAAAGCCCCTTCCACATGCTAAAATCCTGTGAGTCCATAACCACATGTCCCAGTCCCTTTCTGTCTCTCTTAAAGGGATGCTGCCCTCTTGGGTGCTTAGCGTTTGACATGTGCCAGTCACAGGAGAGCGAGGTGCAGGCGGGACTATGTTCCTGGGAGCCTGGAGCTTTGATGTGCTCGCCCACGGTGCTGGCCAATCTCACCTACTAACCAGCCAGCCACACTAAGAACCTTTTGCTGCTGTTCTTAGTGGGACTCTTCGTGCCCCACTAGATCTTTACATTTTACTATGTTTCTCTGATTTTTCACACGACCTCTAGGTCACACAAAATACTGACAGTCGCACTTAGAGAGTAAGTCCAAACAACTTAATAAATATCTATGTTCTAACAGCATAGTACCCAACTGAAAAAAATAATAATACACATATATTGAAATAAAGATGTTCTTTTTTAAAATATTTTATTGACTTTCTACAGAGAGGAAGGGAGAAGGATAGAGAGTTAGAAACATAGATGAGAGAGAAACATTGATCAGCTGCCTCTTGCACACCTCCTACTAGGGATGTGCCCACAACCAAGGTACATGCCCTTGGCCGGAATCGAACCTGGGACCTTTCAGTTCGCAGGCCAATGCTCTATCCACCGAGCCAAACCGGTTTTGGCATGAAGTAAAGGTATTCTTTACTTCATTCTTAAATAACAACAATGGTTATGAGTATACCTCTTGGGCTCTGTACAATTTCTCACATTTTAGAATCAGATTGGAAACTGCCACCCTTATTTCTTGTTTCATGTTGATGTTTTGCTTCGAGGCCGGAAAGCAAGGTGGCACTGTCCAATAGGCGGCCGGTGCACTACTTCAAGCTGGTAGTGTGTGTGATGTCTGGCAAAGCCTGGGTATCCCTGCATTTCCCTTGGGAGTTTGAAATACCTTTGGGTACCCCTCTGAGTTCTGTGCAGTACTGTAGGCAGGGTACCTTGCTGTCCAGTTTGGGGACTGTGGGCTCATCCTTCATCAGATCAATGAAATGTAAAGCTTGCTAGAAAGAGCCATAATGTGTATAGATGTGTGAGTGACTGTGGGAGGGGCCAGATCCAGAGGGCAGGTATCTTTTGGTCCTGTTGGTAGCCCACGGGATGCCACCAACACCCACCTCACAACATTCTTAGTGGCCTTAAATCAGTACATTTCCTCCTCAATTCCTCTGGCAAAAATGTTTATCCCCAATTTAGTATCAGATAAAAAAAACAACAACACCTGTTAGTACAAGTTTGCATGTGTGCAGCGGCCAAAATATTTACAGTATGCGGGGTCCCTGGGAGAGGATGTAAACAGAACAGCTGGTCTCCCGATAGGATTGTGCTTTTCACTTGTGTTGTGTAAACATGTTATGCATTATCATCAACATCTTCACCACATTATTAACTGAAAATGTCTTGCAAGAATATGGAAAAACCTGTGTGGAAAGTTCACAAAAGAGAGCCATAGGGACCTAGTAATTAGACAAACAATCTAAGTGTATTAAGAGAGATGCCAGTATAAGGACATAAAGGTAGCCAACCACTTACTGCACACACCTACTGATTTATCACTAGCACCAAGTATTAAAGAATTAGGTTACTGGTGTTTCCTATAGTTTGTAATATATAGAAATCTTTATGGATTGTTATATGGGGAGGGGTTAAGGGTGTTTTTGTAATATTTGGGGAACTTGGATAGGATTTTTGGGTGGGCTGGGAGAGCAATTATTTTTGCCCATTTAAAATAATAGAATCTAGGTTCCTGCTAAGCAGAATGAACTATTCCAGCATGTATTTCATTACAGGTTAGATTCCATGGGTAAAAGATGTTTGTTTGCAAAATATTTAAGTGTTGCACACATGTAAATTCTTACCGGGATCACCAACATACAACATGTATATGACTTTCTCAGTGTCCCTGGTCCTAATTGTTCAAGGCCTCAGATAAAGCTGAAAACTGTGTGTGTTTTCTGTCAGCAGCCTACCTCCCCTACCACGCCTACCAAGCCCGTGGTGCCCCTGGAGTGGGCATCAGGAGTGGTGCCAAAGCCAGACCCCACGGTGATCAACAAGCACATCAGGAAGTTAGTTGAGGTAAGTGGGTGAAGGAGTGTTAAGAGTGAGCACTAGAAGGCCCCTTTCTCTTTTCGGAACATTCTTTGATTGCCCAGGAATCAACTGGAGGCCATGAAAACAGCACCGCCTCCCTGCACCCCCCATCCCGGGAAGGTGCAGGTAGGATCAGTTTAGCAGACACTTAGCTCAACCTGGCATCAGCCTCTTGGGGCAGAGTCTCCAAGAAAGGCCCCTTTCTCCTCCTTGTCAGCCTGTTCTCATGCGCCCCAATACTCACAGCTACTTCCAGCTCCTTCCTTTCTCCAGCGCTTGACACTTCTGTCATCTCCTTGCAACTTCAGAGGCTGCTTGGGCTAGTCTACTCCTTCAGAATCCACAGGGGTCACACTAACATGTCCCCTACTCTGGCTTCCTGAGAGTAGGAAAAGAGCCTGTACGTTGGGTAGCTGCTCTTGCCGTAGGCATCTGGGACTCAGCGGCACAATGCCGTCTAGGTAAGAAGCATCACTTAAGGAAAGGCAGGGCTCTGTCAGAGCTTCCCATACAGAAAGAGGAGAAGCAGCCCTAACCGGTTTGGCTCAGTGGATAGAGCGTCCACCTGTGGACTGAAGAAGGGTCCTGGGTTTGATTCTGGTCAAGGGCACATGCCTGGGTTGCTGGCTCGATCCCCAATAGGGGGCATGCAGGAAGCAGCAAATCAATGATTCTCTCTCCTCATTGATATTTCTAAATCTCCCTCTCTCCCTTCCTCTCTGAAATCAATAAAAATCTTAAAAAGAAAACAGGAAAAGGGAAAAGAAAGAGTAGTGGCGCCAGTGTAGGGAAAATGGAAACATTTGCTTGTGACATGACCAATTCTATGACCTGAAGGTCCACACCTGTTTCATCAACTTCTTCCTCTTCACTCCTCTTGTACAGTTAGTCTGTTTCACTGAATGTTGGGGACAGCTTCACCTGGAACTCTGAGTTTCTCAGCAGCTTCTGAGGTGGAAAAGCTAGAGGCATGGCTATGTTCATACGGCTTGGGGTCTAGCTGAGTCTTCTATTGTGGATTTTAGCTGTGCTCGCCGAGATAAATCCTGGATCTTGGCTTTCCCAAAACTGAGTCATCTCTGAAGCTGGGCTCTTACAGACATATGGTCATGTGATGACAAAGAGGATAGTCTTAGATTTCCAGATAGTGCCTCTAGGAGCCCCTGTCACCTGTCAAAGACCCCCTTTGGACATAGCCTCCGTGCCTTCTGTTTACTTGGCCTCTGTTTTGCTTTGCTGGCTGGTTCTTCGTGGATTTCAGCTGGGATTGTGGTGTGGGACCTTGTTCCTCCAGCTCTGGCACTGATTCGTCACTGCCAGCCTCTGTTCCGGACCCCGTCTCAGCCTGGGCTGTAGCAACTCCTGCTCTGTAGCAGGGAGCCTTCTGTGGCTTCACTGAACATCTTGGAGGGGACCACAGAGCCAAAATAGCGGCAGCCTCGTTACTTTTTATCTTAATTTCAGACTGTCCTCCATGCCTTCACTTCTGTTTGGACTTCAGAATGAGTTTGTTCACTTAAAATGATTCCCAGTGGGACTTTGTTTGGAGTTGCATTCAACGCAGACTTTACATTTTGAAAAGTTTCACATTTTACAGCTTTATTTTCTATTGCCGTGGTATTGACATTTGTGAATTCACCAAACTTACCTCCTATTCAACCCTGAGGCCTCAGTTTAGACCTATTTTATCTGGGAAACCTTTTTAAGGCCACCTCTCCCACCCCATAGCACTGTTTTTATCATTAACCTTGTATTTAGCTTGTTACCCCATAAAGGTTCTCGGTTTTTAAAAATCTCCCATGAGATTCTAAGCTCCTTGATGGAAAGAGTAATATGCAAATTATCATAGCTTTCCCAGTAAGAAGTTGAGAGCCTGGCTTGTAAGTGGTCATTCAATAAATATATGTCTTTCCTTTGTAGTCTGTGTTTAGAAACTATGACCATGACCATGATGGGTACATCTCCCAAGAGGACTTTGAAAGTATAGCTGCCAATTTTCCCTTCTTGGATTCCTTCTGTGTGCTGGACAAAGATCAGTAAGTCTTTATTTTGTTATATTTTAATGCAGCTTTTCTAAAGTAGAAAATTATTATCAAAAGAGAACAAGGAAATGGTTTGTTTACATATCGACAGCTTCCATCCTAGTGCATTGCTGAGTCTAACTTTTCACTGAATTCTCTTCTGGTGACCATGAACATGACTGGTTGGATGGAATCGCAGGGCAGTTCACATCGTCAGTGCTGACTACAAGCGCCCACTTGCAAGTTAGCCCAGCTCTCCATTTCCCACATTGTTTCTACTGTTTAGCTAGTTCATCAACCCCAAAACACACATCAAAAAAAAGTAGAGGAGAGTGAAATAGTGTCAGGGCTGGCCTGATACAGTCCTCAGCATCAGTGAACCTGCAGGCAATCTTCAAACTCACCAAGAAAGTAAGAATTTTTTTTACATTTTGATTACTTGTGGTTTTCATGAGAGCAGGTTATGGCTGCAGATAACAAGAATACACCTATCCATTTTTTTTTCCCTTTCTGGCTCAAAGATTGTCTTGATAAACAACAACAAAAATTTTCTTTATCTTCAAATAATTCTTGAAAAATTAAATGAGTGTAAAACCCAGTTCATTGGAAAAATGATTAAAAAATAATTGCCAAGAAAACCTGGCATTAATAATTTGATTAATTTTTAATTGTCTGAGATTAATTCATAGTTTAAAACTATCCATAATGAAATGCTAGATTTTATATTGGTGATATGTCCACATTATATCATATTAAATTCCTCTGATATTTTTGTTGGTGTAAGAAAATTTTAAAAATTAAAGCTGTATGTAATTCAACATACCAAGGAAAGCCTTGGTACTTTATCATAAAGGTCTTAAAAAACTTAATTAATCTTTATTATATATCTAGAACAAATAATATTTTAAATTAATTAAATTATTAAAAACAAAAGCTTCCTTTATACAATAAAAGTTAAGTTACCCACAAGCTGCCCACTTCTTCCCTTTGTTTGTTTCTGTAGTAGCACATACATAGGACATAAACTTAAAATCATTTCCCAGTCTTTATTTCTTTTTCTTTGCTGATACTTTTGATGGGACTGAGACTTTCCAGCAGATATACAACTTTTGTTCCCCCTAAAAATGAAGGTTTGAAGTATTCATAGCTTACATGGTTTCTTTGGTCAGACAGTCAAATATGTTGATTTTGAGAGGAAAATGGATCATCCGGGAAGAGAGTCTAGCACAGTGGTTCTCAACCTTCCTAATGCCGGAACCCTTTAATACAGTTCTTTATGTTGTGGTGATCCCCAACCAAAAAATTATTTTTGTTGCTACTTCATAACTGTAATTTGCTACTGTTATGAATCTTAATGTAAATGTCTGTGTTTTCTGATGGCCTTAGGAGACCCTGCTAGCTGTTCGCAACCCACAGGTTGAGAACCGCTGGTCTAGCAGGTTGCTGAAGATGTAGCACCAAGGTTCAGGGAAACAGTCAGGGCTGGAGAGGTAGAGTGTGATGTCTTCAGCCCAGTGGTATAAGCTGGGCTCCCGCGTGTAAGAGCCAAGATGGGGCCCGAGGAATGTGAATGCGAAGACTCCTCTCCCCACGTGTAGAAGCTAAAAGGAGGAAGTGGGTCCTGCAGAAGAGCCATGAAAAGGGAGGGGAACACAGGCATCCCTGTTCCCGTGCTGCCAGCAGGTAAACGAGCTCAGTGAACTACTTGAGGATGTCATCGTGACAGTTTCAATAGAACGGAAGTTTAGAAACCTGATCATATGGAGTAAAGAGTACCGGAATGAATGGAAAAAATGTCTAATGAATACTCTTTTTGAAAACGTTTGGAGTTAGAGAACAAAGAGAGAAAAGACAAGTCTAGGCGATGGCATCAGGACTGAGGAAAGACATTTTTAGGAAGGAAGTCCTGAGCATATCTATAAACAGAGGAGGAGTGGGTGGAGAGAGGGAGCAGAACCTGAGGAGGCTGGAGGAGGGTCGGGGGGAGATGGGAGCAAGACTTCCTCTGAGAGAGGATGACTCCAAGAAAGAGTTCCAATGACAGTGGCCTGGATGGCATCATACTGAGTAAATATGAGAGTGGTGGGTTCAATGATCAGTTTTTTGCCTTCCTCTTTTTTAAAAATATATTTTATTGATTTTTTTACAGAGAGGAAGGGAGAGGGATAGAGAGCTATAAAGATCGATGAGAGAGAAACATCTATCAGCTGCCTCCTGCACACCCCCTACTGGGGATGGGCCCGCAACCAAGATACGTGCCCTTGACTGGAATAGAACCTGGGACCTTTCAGTCCACAGGCTGACGCTCTATCCCCTGAGCCAAACTGGTTTTGGCTCTGCCTTCCTCTTGCAGTCTGATTCTTGCAAACTGTTGCAAGGTGATGGGTAGAAAGGAGATGTCCTTCTGGAAGTTCCTGTTTAGTAATAAAGGAGACTTTCTGTGCTGTGGTGCACAGGACACACACACACACACACACACACACACACACACACACATCTTCTGCTTACTAAGAAAGCCTTTGATGCTTCAAATCTATGAGAGGCTCTTCCCTCCTTCCAGATGTAACAGAGAAGTGAACCTTCCTCACCTGCTTTCAGCCCCAAAGGTGTGGGAGAGTAAGTGATTGAAGTGTGACAACCACTTTACAAGGTGATATTCAAAGACCCCTCCCTTCTTTGATTCTCTTCACAGGGATGGCCTGATCAGTAAAGATGAAATGATGGCTTACTTCCTGAGAGCCAAGTCCCAACTACACTGTAAAATGGGACCAGGATTCATCCATAATTTCCAGGAGATGACCTATCTCAAGCCAACCTTCTGCGAACACTGTGCAGGATTTGTAAGTCTGTCTCCCATTGGGTCCTCTTGTCTGTGGTTATTTGTGCCGCATTGTGAGAAGGTTCACTAAACCGAACCCGTTGACTGCCTGGGATCAGAAGTTAAACATGGTGGCTCCCTGAAATTAAAAATTAAATAAATAAAAAAAAGCAAGATCTGCAGGTTTAGTTATGTTCTTTCTAGGGATACAGGGCTAGCCAAGATAGCGAAGACTGGTGAGCCTGTCAACTCGAGTGAGCAATTTCTCCTACTGAATCCCTGCCAGGCAAACGTTCCACCCAATGAGCCCTGGCATTCATCACTAATACTCATAAGAGGTGCAATTAAGGAGGGTATTCATCTTAGCCAGTTCCTCCCAGTTCTTATTTCATATGGTGTCAGTCACTAGAAATCCATCATGGCATGGCTCAGTAATTTATAACTCAAAAGGGAAAAAGACCCTTCTGGAGAGAGGATGGATGTAACATTTACCCCGCACTTGGAATACTTCCGTAGACACGAGTAACCCTCATTACTAGCTGTGACATGGGCATTTGACTCTCCCTATTTGCCTGTGAAGGCAGGAGGTCCAGAGAGGATAACCCGTTTCTCAGGATTGCACAGCCAATGGTGACCAGAGCCGGGACTCCAATGCAGGTGTTCTGACCTGAATCCTGTGCTCTAGCTGCACCACTGCAACAAATGAAGATTACACGCCTCATTTTCCCACGTTTGATAAGTCTTTGGCAACTACGGTCAGCGTTGGTCCTGGTATTAAACAAAGACTTCATCTTCTAGTTGATACCCAAGTTATAATAAGATATAAAATGTGTCACTCTACGTGAAAGTGGCCTAGCAGCCAAAAGAATATGATTATTGCTCCTGGCTCAGTTATGTTAGCTTCATTCAGCTGTCAAGTCCCACTGTTGATCCATATTGAAGTCACAGCTGATAGTATATGCTACTACTAAATTACATTTCCCCCCATCCCATCCCGTTCTTGAAGAACTAGCTTTGAGAGGCCCCAAAGACAGGATTTGTGTTTAAGCACATACCACTCTGACAATGGATAAATAAGGGGCGGTGGTTACCTCAAAGATGGCCACAGCAGCTGATGTGGTCAAGGGCAAGGCCAACCTAACAAGCGCTCTTGGCCTACCCCCTGGGAAAGAGAGCTTCTATGAGCTTCACCACTGGAACTGCATTTCCCGACCACTTGATCATAAAAGAAAACTGTCTCCTTTTTTGTGTTTCTCTCTTGTGGTGGGAATTTTTGCACGTATCCAGACCTGAAAGGTACTGAAGTGGGATGAGGCCATGTGTAGCTCTCAATTGCAGAGTGGGACTCAGCGAACCTGTTAGGCCATAGCACCGCTCAGCCGCAAGTCAGGTTGAGATGTCTGTCTTTGGGTGTGCTGTGAGAGTTGGAAGGCCCTTATCCAATCTCAGGAGCTTATCTCTGCTTTCCAGTCATTCCAGATGTCTCTCCATGGAAAGGACTGTCACCAGTTCTGTAGAAACAACACGGCAGTGTTTCTGGGGTGCATCCACACTCCTTTCCCCAACTCATCAGAGCAGATTTGCTGGTGCTAGTTTCTTAATGCGGCTGTGATGAGGTAGAAAGCTCTGGACTTGAAGTCAGGAATCCTGGCTTTGAATCTCACCTCTGTCCCTTATATGAACTCTTGGTTCTTGACCAAGTTATTGACCATCTCTTTGATTTCCTGTAAAGGGGATTAATTCCTGTCATGTTGCATGTCACATAGCTCAGAGTAAATACATATATATTCTATATTTTAGTGTTCCTTAATACTTTTGGAACTTAATGAAATAAACCCATTAAAATTTTACTATCCCTATTTTATTTTTCCAAATATATGTAATCGTTGCTACAATTTGACTTGATCTTTACTCACAAACATTTTTAAGAGCCCATTGGTTTCAAAGGGATTTATAACTCCAACTCTCGCCTGGCTGGTGTGACTTAGTTGGATGAGCGTTGGCCTATGTTCGTCGCTGGTTTGGTTCCCAGTCTGTACATGCCAGAGTTTTGGGCTGGATTCCCAGGAGGGAGTGTACAGGAGGCAGCCAGTTGATGTTTCTCTTTCATGTCGATGCTTCTCCCTCTCCCTTCTTCTCTCTCCAAATCAATATAAACATATTTAAAATAAATAAAGCTCTCTAGCTATATCATTGAAAGGCTTTGTAGGGGAATGTAAGGAACCCTTTATCAGGGACTAGACCACCTGCTTCTGAAATAAATTCTATTTTAAGGGTAAGAAAGCTAGACAACGCTTAAAATACACTCATGTTAAAATTAGAATTCCAGAACTGAAAGAGTTTTGCTAATCCCCTTATTACAGGGTCTGGAGAAGTTAAGTGACTTCCTCAAGGTCACATGTAGCAGGTCTGTGACTCATCTCCAGGTCTCCTGACTCCCAGTCCAGTGCTCCTTACATGACAATCAACCCCCAAAACGTTACAGCAGCCTGAGGCCTCCAATCCGAGGACCATGGGAAGTGCTCCTACACACTCTCCATGAGCCCACCCTCTCCTTGTCCTTGTCCTTGGCTGGCTCACTACCCAGAGCCTCTGCCTACCCAGTGTGGTCTCCTAGTTGCTAAGTAAGGAGGCAACAAGCAATGCCCCCACTTCCCCTCCTGAGAGGACTCGGGCTTGACTGTCTCTCTCTCAGCAGTCCCTGCAGCTCTGCTAAAATGTGTCATATCCGGATGGTCGGGTGCTTCCTAACGAGTATCCTGTCTTGTCCTAAGTCAGTGGCTTTTGCTCCCCGCACAGGGCGCCCAAGAGCAGCGGCTTCCTGCCTTTCTTCCAAGCGACACGTTGTTCTTTCCCTGCGTGCTGGCTGGGAGGCCCTGCCCACTGAAGGCACCGCTCTGTAGTTCAGTGTCATCTGCAAAAATGAGGAAATTATTACTTCCCATCCCACAGGGAGACTGTGAGCATCCAATGAGTTAACGCGCATAAAGAGCCTAAAACTGTGCTTCTCCCATAGCAAGACTCCACTACACCTGAGCTATTATTGTTATTGTTATTGCTGTTACCAAGGACTCAGTGAGGTAACAGTTTCTTAGCATCACAAAGTTTCCCAGACATGGGACCCTGCAACTTATTTAATTTCCTGGATCGTCACACTTATCTGTCATCAAAAAGGAATAGACGAGATTATCTTGATGGTCCTTCTGGCTCTGAGATGATGTCTCTGCCCTGACCACCCATTTGCTTTTGCTGTATTATCTCCTCTCACCCTAGTCCCGTTACCCTAGGCACCTGATGCCTTGCTTCCAGTCAGTTGTCATATATGGATATATGTGTATATGTGTATATGTATATATGTATATGTGTATTTTAATTGATTTCAGAGAGGAAGGGAAAGGGTGGAAGAGGTAGAAACATCAATGATGAGAGAAAATCACTGATCAGCTGCCTCCTGCACTCCCCTCCACTGAGGATTGAGCTTGCAACCCTGGCATGTGCCCCGACCAGGAATCGAATATTGATCTGTGATCTCCTGGTTCATAGGTCATGCTCAACCACTGAGCCATGATGGCTGGGTCCCATCAGTTGTCTTAATAATCCTTCTTGTCCCCAAAGTAGAAAGTTGCCCTGCCCCAGGAGTCATGTGCATCATAATAACGTATCTGAAGAAGCCAATGACTTTTAAGGCTCAAAGGAATAATCACTCTCCACTGGAGGGATGTTCTTGTCAGGAGGAGGGTAAGGAGCAGACTTTATAACGCCCCACATCACTTCACGTTGGCGGCCACTTATTCTCGGCGGAGGGCCACCATGCCTACACTCAGGGCATGTTCCCCTGCAGTGCGTTGTGAATGACGTCTCCATCAGCCCCAGTAAGCCACCAGCCCCGCTGCTTTCAAAATCATTCTATGAAGTAGTTATCAGTCACCTAAGCTAACCATTTAAAGGTTCGGAGTGAGCTCCTTCACTTACGCTCAGCCCATTCCATCCGTCCACACTGCGTGCTCCTGTGTCCCTGGTGCCCACATGCGAGTGCTGCGACAGGCCCGGGAAAGAACACAGGAGAGCCCCTTCTTCACAGACCCAGTGTGACACCTCCAGGAGGGTGCCCCGGAACTGCCTGGGCAAATGCTCCTCCCTCGCCTTCCACGTCTCACTTCCTCATGGTGGGCAGAATCTGAGCCTTCGCTGCATCCTTCATCCCTCACCCCCACCCTCAGCTCTGGCTCTGGCCAAACACTGAGCAAATGCGGAGAATGAATAGATGAATAAATACTAGATCCTTTCCCCCTCTGCATTCTCTAAGCGCTAATGTTACTCAGAAGATAACCTGGCAAAATGTAAGTGCTTTAGTGAGCTGTGCGCTGCTTAGGTCACTGACACGTTAAGCACCCAGTCAGTCTACTTTCCATTTGGAAGACTAAACAAGCTGGCGCTCACGTGTTAATTCCCTCCTATGGGACCCGGAGCAGCCTGAGGCAAAGGAAAGCTGAGGACAGACGCAGTCTGCCCCGTGGATTTTGTGGATTTTGCGGAGAGCGCAGGTGCTAACGCCCAATAATCAGCTTCCCATCCCGCTCCCATTTGGCTGCCAGACAGAGAAGGGAAGCCGGATTCCTGTTATCACCCCAGCTGGGGCGCGGGGGGAGGGTGCTGCTCTCTGACAGGAAGGGTGTCGGGGGCAGCTACATCCTGTTTGTGCTCACGCTTCCCAGGACTTCCTTCTTCGGGGCCTTGTTTTCTTTCCAGAGTTTTCTTCAGATCCCCTGACATCCCTTTGTCTTTTGTTACAGCTCTGGGGCATCATCAAGCAAGGATACAAATGCAAAGGTAAGTACACGTTAACGTGTGTGAACATTTTTTCCCTGTGACACTAAGGACAAGAATCAAATTTGTCTGGTGAAATGGCAAAAGCTCTGGGCATGGAGGAGAACTGGGGTCTCTGGAGTCCCTGGCAACTGAGGCGTTAACGTGTCTGGGAAAGGACGCCCTGGAGTTTGGGGGAGCCCAGACTGGCTTTTCAGAGCTGTTAGAATACAAAGCGCACACTTCTATCCGCCCACAGACATCCGGCCCCCACATCTGAAATATCTTGCTCTGCTGAAACCGGTTTGGCTCAGTGGATAGAGCATCGGCCTGTGGACTGAAGGGTCCCGGGTTCGATTCCGGTCAAGAGCATGTACCTTGCTTGCAGGCACATCTCCAGTAGGGGGCGTGCAAGAGATGGCTGATTGATGTTTCTCTCTCATGGATGTTTCTGGCTTTCTATCCCTCTCCTTTCCTCCCTGTAAAAAAATCAATAAAATATATTAAAAATATTATAAAAATACTATAAAACATCATGCTCATAATTATCAGCCCCCATCAAATAAAGTGGGAACTCTGAAGTGGGACAGGCTTCGCTGAAATGCTGCGTTATAAAACATTATCCTTCTGGGGGAAAACACACACATAATCCATACATGTGCATGGCTTTCTGCTCTCACCCGGCTCTTCCTTTCCCGTGTAAATCACAGACATTGAAGAGAAGAGAAACCTTGAAAGGTACTTTTGTCCCTTTCAATGAACTAATTCATATAGCTCCCCCGTTTAATTGAAATATATAAACTGAGTAAATACATATGTGATGACTGTCATACACATGCAGATTAGGCATTTAGGACTGGGACTGTGTTTGCTGCTGTAACCTGTGAGTACTACACATGATTGATATTTGATGTAAGAAGTCGCTGAATCTTTTATGCAGACTCTTTGTGCTGGTTCTTTGAAGAATCTGATCATGCCCTTGAAAATATAATAAAACTGTTGGCTCTTGAAAACCCTAATAAAATATTAAAAATATAATAAAACTGAACAGCCCCAGGTGCTAGACGGGTGGGGTTGGACCGGACCTGGGTCCAGCAACCTCGGTACTTGAGTTTGGCTAGGAAAGAATTCAGAGCCAAGACTCCAGCTGTGAGAGGACATTGATTTGGAAATCACAGAGGCAGGAGAAGCAATTCATAGAAGAAATAATTCATAGAAGAAACGGGTTTAGGAAGCAAATTATAGAGACAAAGGATGGCCCCTGGGAGCTTAGAAGTGAGGAAGGTAAAGGTGACTGACTTGCCTGGGAGGAGCGGGAGGGAGAAGATGAGGGAGGGAAAGACTCCGCAGTGTCCCCAGAAGGTAGAGTGGGCTGGGTCCTCCATCTTAAGGGTTTAAAGGTGGAGATTTTAGGGGAGGTCTTAGTGGAAGATCTCATTATAATATTCAGCAGCTTTCCAGGTGTGTCCTTTCAGCATCGGGTTCTCCTTTGATTGATCGGTTGTCACCAGGGCAAAGGGTTCATTTTTTTTTTTTAAAGCAGCTGGTCCTGAGGCCAGCCTTGGGGTCACTGGTCTGCTTTTGCTGCTGCCTGGCCTGAGCTGAAATACAAATGAGGCCAGAATGTCATCTCCAGGGAGGAAAGGTCAGGGGATCCACATTGCATGACCACCAATGTGCGAGGGCAGGAAAGGTCAGCCTTGCACGCGGTCCCATCCTGTAATGGCCCTTTGCGAGGCGCCCAGGGCTTTCCCCGCTGGTGGCTTCTGACCCTGGCCCAGTGTCCTTGCTCTGCTCACGTCTGTCTAACTGCCCACCACAGAACAACAGAGAGACATCTGGGTCGCAGGATGCCTTCAGATTACTCTTGGTCCCTTGCGGTGCCTTTTTCCTCCAGCCATCTTCCAGTGGGTGGCCCTCATTGGGCAAGAACAGAACGCTTCCCTCAGGCTCAACGGGAGCCACATTTTAGTGCTCAAAATCCTTTCCTTTAGCTCTTGGTACCAGTGTCCTAGTCTAACTTGGATTTTCACTTTCAAGCAGCAAAGACACTCCAATATCTCACTGCCCATTAGTTTTATCCTGTTCTGTCCCTGTAACCTAAAAGACAGACAGATACACACACATAAACACACACACACACACACACACACACACACTTTTATGAAGATGACTATCAAACTCTTGGATCATCTTTGTACATATGGCATTTTTCTCTTAAAGGCACAGAAAGTGAAAAAACTAACGTAGACTGAACACGTCATTACGATCTTTCTGTGATGTCATTCATTACAAGACCACTTGAAATAAGACCATTTGGGGGGAAATAGGTATTGGAAATCAGTAGGTCCTCTGATGGTGGGAGAGAAATATACTCCTTAAATGATCCTATCTGCTCAGTGAATCTAAGGGAGATGTAGGACTGGCATCGGATGAAAAATTTCTACTCCAAGTAGCAATTCATATTCTCTTTTGTTTTTAAAATAAAGCATTCTAACGGGAAATGGGAAATTTCACAGCCTCTACGTCTGACCCCCATTCTGCCTCTCGGTGGGGAACCCACGGCCTGGGAAAGAACCGCAGACTCACGTGACTTGCATTTAGTTTGGGGCAAAGGCAGCTTCTCACCCAACCCAGCCTCCGCTTGTCGGCTTCCACTCCGCATTGATCTGTGCAGGAAAAGAGGCCGAACAAACAGCAGAGAGCTATAGGCATGGCAGGCTGGCAGGAGTCCCACTGGAAAATATATTTTAAAATATATATATTAAAAAAAAAAAACAAAAAAACTTCTGTCTTAAAAAAAGAGTCCCACTGGCCCTTCTCCTGCCCTGAGACATGCATAGCCTTTGGGCCTGAGTCGGGCTCTGAGCATCCACACAGAATCCGGGATGAGGGAGAGCGGGAGGGTGAACAGCTCAAGTGCAACCTTGGAAGCGCCGTCAGCACCAGGGGCGCCGGGTCCTCACTAACCATCCGTGGCGCTTTGGCTTTTTCAGACTGCGGAGCCAACTGTCACAAGCAGTGCAAGGACCTCCTGGTTCTGGCCTGCCGGAGACTGGCCCGGGTCCCCTCCCTGAGCAGCGGCCACGGCTCGCTGCCCGGAAGCCCCTCCTTGCCCCCAGGTAATGTCCTCTCCGTTCTTTGCTACCCCCGTTTCTCTCTGCCCTCCTCCCCTCCCCACGCCTGGAGCTCCTTGGGGTCTGGATCGGAACCTGGTCAGAGTCATTGTAAACGCCAAGGCGTTCTTCAGGGTGAGCAGCAGTGGCTATAGCTTTGAGTCCCCTCCCTCCTCTCTGCTTGCAGACCAACTCCAGTGACCTTTAATTAACATGCAATTCACCTGCAGCCAATTTCATTCCGCCTCCGGCCTGCTGCTCTGGGACCTGACCTGTCAGACTCCTATTGTTTGTACCCACTTCCATGGTTTGCTGTGAAGCAATCAGAAGCCAACTAACCGCCGAAACCGGTTTGGCTCAGTAGAGTGTAGGCCTGCGGACTGCAAGGTCCCAGGTTCAATTCCGGTCAAGGGCATGTATTTTGGTTGTGGGCACATCTTCAGTAGGGGGCGTGCAAGAGGCAGCTGATCAACGTCTCTCTCTCATTGATATTTCTAACTCTCTATCCCTCTCCCTTCCTCTCTGTAAAGCATCAATAAAATATACAGTGGCACCTCGAGATACGAGTTTAATTTGTTCCATAACCTTGAGGCGTGGGAAACTATGAGACACTTGAGTCGCAGTAAACTGGTAGGTCATGTGCAGCCAGCCGATCCTCGCGATGACGCCTATCTCAAATGTTGCTCGTATTTCAAAGCAAAAATCGCTCCCTCGACGGCTCGTATCTCAAAAATCTCGTATGTTAGGGCACTCGTATCTCGAGGTACCACTGTATTTTAAAATAAAAAAAATAACCTTAAAAAAAAAAAAGAAGTCAACTAATCACGGTAATTTTTCCCGCTTCCAGTGCAGGACGAGGTGTTCGAGTTCCCTGACGTGGCTGCCGGACACCAAGACCTGGACAGCAGAGCCATCACGCTGGTCACAGGCTCCTCTCGCAAGATCTCCGTGCGGCTGCAGCGGGCCACCACCAGCCAGGCCACCCAGACTGAGCCCGTGTGGTCAGAGGCTGGCTGGGGAGACTCGGGGTCGCACACCTTCCCTAAGATGAAGTGCAAGTTCCATGACAACGCGGCAAAGGACAAAGGCTTTGCCAAGTGGGAGAACGAGAAGCCGCGGGTGCAGGCCGGCGTGGACGTTGTTGACCGGGGCACTGAGTTCGAACCTGACCAGGATGAAGCAGACGCGGGCGAAGCCAGACAGGATGGTGAGGTCAGTGCCGGGTCAAACCACAAGTACATCACGGAGAGAGGCTGGCAGCGCTGAGCTGAGGGTGACAGTGAGATCAGGAGCAGTCTGGTGGTTTTGAAAGCGGAATGGCTGGGAATCAAGACATGTCGCTTTTGGGGTTTCCCACTGGCTGGCTAGGTGACCCTGGGCATAATAGTTTCTTCTCTTTGGGCCTCAGTTTTGTCGTGTGTAAAACTGAACGGGTTGCGTCCTAAAGCTTAGCGAAGGTGGCCATGTCTGTCTGTGTCCTGAGATATGTCCACAGGGACACATGACTATGGTATAAGTACTCATTATACTAGTGTGCTATCCTAATCAGCTCAGTTTTCCAAGTTGGAATCAGGAGGCAGTGGAAGTGAAAGACTGGTAGGTAAAGGAGAGTTGGAAACTCTTATTCCTATTTTAAAAGGAGGCTTTGACCTGGCTGATTTGGCTCAGTGGATAGAGCGTTGGCCTGCGGACTGAAGGGTCCCAGGTTCGATTCCGGTCAAGGATACATGCTTGGGCTGTGGGCTTGATTCCCCAGTGGGGGGCGTGCAGGAGACAGCCGATCAATGATTTTCATCATTGATCTCTCTCTTTTTCTCCCTCCCTCTCTGAAATCAATAAAGATATTTTTAAGAATAAATAAAAGTAAGCTTTGACAGCCTCATGGAGAAGGGGGTGGTGAGAATGAGACACGGGGACCTCACAGTTCTCGAAAGCTAGACTCTGCCTCCACACAAAAATTACACTCAAGTCATCCAAAGCAAATTGGGAAGCATATGGAACTTGTTAGGACGAGCTGAAAATATAAATTGGTTCAAGATGGACTTCGATAAATTTATTAGTCAACAATTCATAGCGTATTAAGAAGAAGGATTTGGGGGAATTGGTGCCATATTCCTAACCTTCAAAGCAATGGCATGGAGGGCAGCCATTGTCTCCCTGTTGAATCAGTCCGTCTCACACCCCGAATATTGGGTTAGGCAGAGGTCCTATTGGATCAGGCCAGTGCTCTTTCTTCTTAGGGGTGGTCCTCCACATTCCACGCTCCTCAGGAGACCTAAACACATAGTCTCCATAGTTTCCCAGCATGAGACAAACTCCAATGACCTTTCATTAAAATTCCTCTAGTTCCTTCGTCACTGAGGACAATAAGGAGGCCACACATAGCTTCAGTCAGATGAAGTTTTTTGGAAGTTCCTGCTGAGCCATTTTTTTCCTTTCTTATAACACCAACTTTGGTTTAATATTTTTTATTGCTTTTTAGAGAGAGCGCGCGCAAGAGAGAGAAATATTGATGTGAGATTGGTCAGCTGCCTCCTGCACACTCCCCACCAAGGATCAAGCCTGAAACCCGGGCATGTGCCCTGACCAGGGATCGAACAGGCCACCTTTCAGTGCACGGGATGATGCCCAACTAACTGAGCCATACTGCACAGGGCTCTTATAACACCAACTTTAAAAAGCAGCTTCACTGCCATATAATTTACATACTATAGAATTTACCTATTTAAAGTGTATAATTCAATGGCTTTAAGTATATTCACAATGTTGTACAACCATCACTACGTTCTAATTTTAGAAAATTTATATCATTCAAAAAAACTCCTTAGATAAGAGATCAACCAAAGGACTTGTATGCATGCATATAAGCATAACCAATGGACACAAGACATTGGGGGGTGAGGACATGCATGGGAGTGGGACAATGGGAAGATATGTACACATGTAATGCATTAATTAAAAACAACAACAACAAAAAAAATACCTTGCCCATTAGAGGTCATTTCTCATGTTCCCACCTAGCCCAGCCTTAGGTAACCAATTTACTTTCTGTCTTTATATATTTGCAATACCAACTTTATTTACTTTTATTTTTAATACGTTTTTATTGATTTTAGAGAGAGAGGAAGAAAAAGGGGAAGAGAGAGAGACAGAGAGAGAAACTTTGATTGGCTGCCTCCGACATGCCCCCTGCTGGGGATCGAGCCCCAAACCCGGGCATTTGCTGTGACCAGGAATGGAACCAGCAACCTCTCAGTGTATGGGACGATGCTACAGCAACTGAGCCTCACCAGCCAGAGCCCAACGTTATTTTTAACGTTCCCCCTTCTAATCATCTTGGCAACTATTTCAGTCCTACCCAGTATTTCTTTTAATGGCCTCACATAGTTCAAGCTTGGAATATAAAGGTGAGGAGGAAAAAATGCATGATTTGGTGATAAAGGAAGATATCATAGGGCAAGGGATCTTAGGGTCTAAAAAAGGCTTTGGGAAATTCATGAAATTGCATTATATTTTGTGTAACATTATACAGGGGCCTATGCTCATTTTGGGGCAGAGTTTCTTAAGAAGGTCTGCAATCCAAAAAGTGGCGAGGAATCAGTGTTAGGTTTTTCAGATGGTGCCTGAAATTGTACTGGTCACTCCAAGTACCACTTCAGCCTGCACAGGCTACTGCCATGAGCAATGTGGCTGCTACTGAAATCTCAGAAAAAGAGCTTCTATGGTAGAGTAATAGGATGCTCAATCAGAGCGCTCATGGACCATCTCTGCATTCAGATGAGTTCCTGTGTTTGTTTAGCCACGAGGTCACTTGCATTGGCTAGCACCATTCTGGTTACTGAAACCTTGCTCTGGGTTAGGTATAGAACAGCCACTTACCATAGAGGTCTTCAATCTCTATAAGGAAATAGAAACAAAGATCTTTATTTGATTATTTAAATATTGGATCTTTATATTCATGTGTTCCCTTACCCTTTCAATTTTCTGATCTCATAGATCATAGAGATGGTTCACTGACCACTAGTACCTGTACTTTATTTGTGCTAATTGAAGAAGATAGTATATTCTTATGTAAAATGTATTGGTGTACAGTCTTAACCCTCACCCAAATCAGCAACAAATAAGAAGATATTTACCCTTCTCTAAGGAAAAGGTAGGAAAAAATGTAACAAAATTACACCAAGAGTTAAATATGTAGGAGTTTTCAAATGTAAGAGTTTTTCCGTCGAGCAAGACCAATGAATGCCTTTAGAAGGAATGATCTACACATTTATTATTTAGGTTCAAATGATTTTTTTTGAGTCCGTTAAGTAAAAATGTTAAACAAAGAAAGTAGTTGGATTTATGATCTGTGTTTTTCCTTCCGTGGAGTTCCAGGACTTACGTTCATTTTGAAATATCAGGGTGGGAACTTTTTCTGTGGGGGGTGGATACTGTTCCACCAATGGATGGCAAGAAAAGGTCAAGATTACTCTCTTGGCAGTAAGAATATGCATATTTTCTTTATAATGCTTCTTTGTTTCTTATTATCTTCTGCTAACTTAAAATAATTAAACATAGAAAGGCTAGGAAATGGTGGACTAAGCAAAGTTAAATATTGTTATCTATATAAGCCTATAAACATCAGTATATTTATAGATCTTTTTCCTTTATAAAATTTCTCAGTATCCTTATACTAATATATATTATGAATTTCTAAAAGGGCAACCTTGCCCTGGCCAGTTTTTCTCAATGGTTAGAGCGTCAGCCCTCGGACTGATGAGTCACAGGTTTGATTCTGGTCAAGGCCACATATTTTGGTTTCAGGCTCGATCCCCAGCCCCAGTCGGGATTTGTACCTGTGACAACCAATTGATGTGTCTCTCATATCAATGTTTCTCTCTCCCTTTCTCCTTCCCTTCAACTCTCTCTAAAAAAAAAAAATGGAAAAAATATCCTTGGGGCAAGATGATAGAAAGATAGATAGTTAGACAGACAGACAGATAAAATAATAGGGAAACCTCCGCAAGGGATATTTCAGGGACCAATGCTTTGTACAGTACCCTGTAGGGAGAAGTGTCCTTATTGGTAAGCATCCTTAGTGGATGGGAGCCTCTGTATGGACACCTTTATGATTTCATGTGCTGGGTGGATACATAATCTTTTCATTCTCTCTAAATCTTGAGAGTACAGATTCTGACCACTGGAGGTGGCCCTTCAGATAAACAGCGCTCCAGGATACTCTTATTTTGTTCCGTGAGACGCAGCCATGCAGCATGTTCTGATCTGTGTTGCAGGATGGCTGACTTCAGGCTGACGACACCAAAGGCGAGCACGTTGGCATTTGGAAGGAGCAAGATGAGAAACTCAGAACCGTCCAACTCTCAGGAAGTTACCCAAAAAGATGTGTGGACGTTTCCTGCCCAGTGACACCGTGGGACCTCCCTGTTTGGACTGTGGATCAGAGGACTTGCCCTACGAACTATTTATTTCCTCCCCCCACCCCCACCCCCAGCCCTGGTGCCGCAAAGACTGTGTTCTGTGGTTGGTGGTTTTCTCCTGTGTCTTTCTCTAGAGCCATTCATATACGGGTGAAATGGAAGCTTTTGTGCATGTACTTGATACTTATTCTCTAAATCAGACTTTGCTTTTTTGTGAGAATATTATTTCAGTATTTTTATAAACTTTTTTTTTGAGGGGGAGGTGGTTAATGAGAAGTTGATCTTGAGGGTTTTCTGTGTGCTTTCTGGATGGGACCAGGACTTACTATTTTCTTGAGGGACAAGGATGCTATTCAGACCCTGGAAGGCAGAGATTCTTCTAAATGACCATCGGATGCCAGGAGAAGCTGTTTACATTGTTGTTTTTTATCACGTGGTTGCTATTAAGATGTGTAATAAGTCACACATTTATATATCACATAAGTCTTACCAATTCTGCATTACTAGGAAGCTCCAACACAGATATGAAAACTCTCCTAATAAAAAAAAGCCCTAATATTTACAATTGCCATAAATTATGAATATTGTAATTTGAAAATTAACTCTTCTTGTCCCACCTGACTAGGTTTAATCGTCTTTATTAAGACTTCTAGTAAAACTGCTATTAAGAAATGTGAACCACACACACACAAAAAAATCAGTTCAAATCTTTGGGGATAAAATTTAGAAGAAACACAAACCACTTAGTGAAATACAAAACAACCATCAATTTTAAAAAAACTCAAAATATTCTAAGTATTTTATTTGTTAGAGAATTTGGGGTTGTAAAAGAGACCTAAGAAATTGCCACGCATAATCATCATAGGAAGCAAATCACAAACCAGCTTTGATGAACAACATTCATTCAAAATTTTAGTGTCAATATTTTATATATATCTTTTTATATATCTTTGACCCAAAATAACTCTATGTGGGCCTGTTTGTGACATGATGAGAGGAGAGAGCAACTTGGTTTAAGATGTCCAAAGGTAGAGATGGTATTGAACCTGGGGATGAGGGCAATGACCTGCTAGCAAGTGATCCGTTAGAAACTGTACCCGCAGAGGTGCACTGGTCTAATCTAGGAATTTATGTTTATAAATAGTCCATGTAAGCTTGAATTCATTTCTATTTGGGGCAGTCACTTCAGTAAAAAATTGCCTTTTCTCTCTCTTTCCCATTAGGTCATTGAGGACAGTTTTGCTCAGCAAACATTTGTTGAGCACCTGCTCTAGGCATTTCCTATGCTAGATGCACAAGACAAGCAATGCTTGGTCTCTGCCCTCAGGAGTTGAGAGCCAGTGGGCAGTAAGGCAAGGTGGTTGCTTAAAACACAGTCCCCAAGTTGCTAGAACTGGCGTAATGGTGCGATTCGGAGATGGATTTGCCGAGATATTGAAAATTAAACGAAGTTGTTAGTTGAAGGACCCGTGAATAAGCCAAGTAATATGAGAATTCACCACATGGAAACACCTCAGAAGGTAAACAGCCACCCCCAAGTGCTGGTTTTATGTATATATGCTATCTATTCTCATTCCTACATGCAATGAAATACGTGCTAACAAAATTAAAAACAGAAAATGGCAGTTTAAGTACAAGCAACCCTTCTTGTGTTGTTGTTTTTTAATTTAAGAAAATTCAGGAAGAAACTTGTTAATAAATATTAGACTGTTCTTTTTCTTTTCAGAGCAGTTATATTTTTGCCACTCAGTATGGGCTACTTTTGAGCAAAAGACATACACAAAGTAAAATAAAATAAAATAAAACATATGTGTGTACATATAGCATAAACTATGTGTGTTGTATGTATCTAAATATGTACACACACTGTACTAACTTGTAGAAATTTGAGTCCATAATGAGTAACTTGATAATTAAGATTATATCATTTATTCACAACCAGTGGTGATTGGGATGATTCCAATCTACCAATTCCTCAGAAGCAGCAAAATAAACAAAATAGGCAAACCCATGGTGGAGCAGACCTTCCTTCTGTGGTTTTCATGAGCAGGTCACGTTTTAGGTGGAAAGCAAATACAAAACTCTTAACGGCGAATATTATTAGGTACCTGGTGAGGATGTGCTAGATAGATGCAACTGGGTCTTCACTGAAGGACATACAAATTGAGTTGAGGCATATTTGTATCTGCCTAAACCAGAGGTCGGCCCTATGGTATCTGAACTATGTAGGTTGAGTGGCTGTTGAATGTCCCCAGATTGCTATGGTAACAGAGTCTCTCTAAAAATCAGAGCGGTTTGGTATTTAATAATGCAGGGCTGCTACAGAAAAGAGCTATTATTAATAGTAAGAGCGTAACATTCCTAAGATAAACACAATAATTTTGCCAAAATTTATAAGACTCTAAACCAGCGTTCGTCAACCGGTGGCCTGTGGACCACTAGTGATCCATGAGGTCTGAAAGGTTGGTGACCAGTGCTCTAAACGACTGAGGAGGTCATTTCAGTCAAAGGAGATTACAACGTGCCTTTGGTATGCAGTCCACAACCAGATTTAAATCCCATCTTTCTCCCTTAGAGTCATAAGATTCTATTTGAGCCTCGGTTTCATAATTTGATAAAGGAGAGTTTTCACCACCTTCCTCAGCTACCTCATAGAGTTGTTATAAAGATCGAGTCAAATAATATTTGTAAGAATACACTATAAAGAACTTTTAAATTAGCGAATACTGTTTTCCAACTAAGTAGGGCTCTCCTCTAAAATTGTCTTCAAGATCTTGGACTCTGTAATTCAAGGCTGTGTACTTTGGAGGCTCTAAATACATCATTTAACTAAATTTTGTGTCACCAATCATGGCTCAGGGGTTGAACTTCAACCTATGAACCAGGAGGTCACCATGTGATTCCATCATGGTCAGGGCACAGTGGGGACAGGAGGCAGCCAATTAATAATTCTCATCATTGATGCTTCTATCTCTCTCTTCCTCTCCCTCTCTGAAATCAATAAAATATATATTAAAACAACAATAACTAACTTTTGTGTCAAATAAGGCTTATCCAAACAAAGATGCATAAGTGAAAAAAATATTCAAAATGTTTCTTATTCCTGGCACTGTGTGTAGTTAGTTTTTGTCTGTTTTCTAAGATCAGTTATTCTTGCTCTGTTTGAAGATAAGTAGGCAAGATAAAGAAACCAAATGGGTAAAATGTAAATGAGTTTAGAGAAAAATAGGGCCAAGTATAAACCTGATTAAAATGCTAGCTCTCGAAACAACTACAGGGAGACAAGAAGGAAACAAAAGCTAGTTTTGAAAATAAAAAGGATGCCCGACCGGCGTGGTTCAGTGGTTGACCATGGACCTGTGAACCAGGAGGTCACAGTTTGATTCCCTGTCAGGGCACATGCTGAGGTTGTGGGCTTGATTCCCAGTGTGGGGCGTACAGGCAGCCAATTAATGATTCTCTCATCATTGATGTTTCTCTCCCTCTCCCTTTCTCTCTGAAATCAATAAAAATATATTTTAAAAAATAAAGTTAAAAAGTACGTCATTTATTTTACAACCATTCATTCAAAGTGATGATAGGAAGCTACTTGGAATTTAAGGCTCATCAGGAAATAGCTTTCTCCAGCTGTGCCCAAATCCTGCCTGCTGCAATCTAGAGAGTACATGGACCTCAAACCAAAATATTTACTTAATTTTCTCTCTAGAATGTTAATGGCGAGCACGTTGGCATTCACATTCAGGGACTGGCAGTTAGAAGATAATAGCAAAAGGGAAGCATGACCACAGCAAGCTGGCCTAAGCCCTTCAAAAACAAATTGTCACAAAAACCTGAAAAAGGAGGGGGAGGAGCAGTTTGGGTTCAGATAAAACACGTGAACCAAATGAAACGCAACCCACCAAATGCAATGTTGTAAACCTTGAGTGGACTCTGGATCCAAAAATAAATAAAGCAGATGTTTTCAGGGAGCAACCGGGGAATATGGACCTTATGTTAAATGATGTATTGAATGCTCATTCCCTTTAGTTCAGTGGTTCTCAACCTTCCTAATGCCGCGACCCTTTAATACAGCTCCTCATGTGGTGGTGACCCCAACCATAAAATTAATTCCGTTGCTACTTCATAGCTGTAATTTTGCTACTGTCATGAACCGTAATGTAAATATCTGATAGGCAGGATGTATTTTCATTGTTACAAATTGAACATAATTAAAGCATAGTGATTAATCACAAAAACATTATGTAATTATATATTGTGAAATATTTATTTCTAATTACAAATAAATGAAATTTTGTCTTGAATCGTGGTGTAGCATGGGTAACAGTCTTCATATAACAACAGTAAATTACATTGCTACACCGAGGAGCAGTCTGTTGGTTCTTAAGACCATGGGAAATAGGTGTTTTCCAATAGTCTTAGGCGACCCCTGTGAAAGGGTCGTTCGACCCCCAAAGGAGTTGAGACCCACAGGTTGAGAACCGCTGCTTTAGTTGATAGTGATTTTAGGGTTTTCAGGAGAATGTCTTTATTTTTAGAAGATGCCTGTTGATGTAGTTAGGGATGAAGAATCAATATCTGAAATCAAATTGTTCAGTCAAAAAAAGGAGTTTTACATAAAGAGATAAAGCAAATGTGGCAAGATGGTAACAGTTGTTGGATCTAGGCACATAGATATGAATTGTACTATTTTTTAAGCTTTTCTGAAGGTTTGTAGTTAAAAGTTGGGCTAAGTGCTATGTACCCTCTTAGGGTCTGTGTCACTGAGGAACAAATTGAGCAAAGGTGAAAAAGGGTGACAAATGCTTTCTCGTAGCAAATTCCCAAGGAATGACTGTAGAAAAATGCGTAGTCACACTTTTAATCATTACCGGTGATCTTGCTGGTTTGACTTAGTGGAGAGAGCATCGGCTTATGGACTGAAGGGTCCCGGGTTTAAGTCCAGTCAAGAGCACATACCTGGTGCTGTAGGCTCGATCCCAGTAGGGGATGTGCAGGAGGCAGCCAATCAATGATTCTCTCTCATTATTGCTGTTTCTCTTTCCCCTTCCTCTCTGAAGTCAACAAATATTTATATGTATATTTTAAAAATAATTATCTATGAAACAAAAAAAATCACAGAACTCTTTGTTAGCAGAACAGAGACAAAAACCAGTGTTTTTAAAACTCCTAATACAGCCCTCTTTCCAGGAATTTCTCCATTGCTCTCATTTTTTTCCTATAGCTACGATAATTTCAAAGATGAGGCTCTGTACACTCGTAAGGTAGCAGAGGGAAGAAGGGGTTGGCTGGTGTACAGTATGCAGAGAGATCGCTCTGGTCTGAGACCGTGGGTACATAATGTGGGCCCCTCAGACACACAGGAGACATTTACCCGGTAGTGAGTGGCCTGGCAGCCTTTCTGTCCACTACGCACTTTTAAATTTATACAGTAAACCCTCCATTTTGCAGACCTCGATGTAACAGACTTCGGATTTAACAGACAGAATTTCTGGCCTGTGTTCATATGTGCAAATTAGTACCCTGTTCATTTTCACATGCTTTTCGCCAAGATTTGCTTATATTAACCGGTTATTTTGTTGCTATTAATTCACTGTGTGTGGCTTGTTTGTTTTTTAAACAAACTTTAGGGAATAGGACATATGTTGAAATAAAACACTGTAATAACTTTGCACACATAAATAGTATTTCGTATCTACACCGATAGCCTGTCTATTGAACACGTAGAGTCGCTGCTGGTAAACAAGTTTCAGCTAACGATTAGCAGGTGATCATACCCATCCCCAGGGTAACCGCTCCGGTCCACGTGGCGGGACTCGGCAGCAGCTTCCACGGGCGCCAGCTGGTGCTCCCACGTGCGTGCGGCCGGCCAGGCCTCAGTCCGGGCCTCTGTTCACTTGCGGTGACTGCGGTGACGGGTGAGTGCACGCATTTACTAGACTTTCCTTAAAAATGTATAGTCATGTACATGGAAAGCGTCTGTGACATGGGACGTTTCGTACATGCTTAATTTTCATTACGCAAGTGTGCGGTAAAAAGAGGTCAGCTAACTTGTCAATTTTTCAACATATGCATTGGGAAAAGCCACTTCATTATATGACAGACTTCCAGCTTTAACAGACATCCCTCTCCCCCTGGAATTAGTCCGTTAGACTGAGGTTTTGCTGCATTCCAACTATGTTATCATAAATGTAAGAAAGTTTGTTATTTGCCATAAAATGAAATGAGCGGCCACCGTGATTGGAGTCTCTCGTGACATGATCTGATAAAAGAACCCTGAATCTGAAAGAAGTCACTTAACATTTGACCAGCGAGTTTTATGCAAGTGCTTTAATTTTTGTAAAATCGTTGTATTTAAAAGACGTCGTACAGCCTGGCTGGCATGGCTAGCGGTTGAGCGTTGACCTATGAACCAGGGTCAGGGCACATGCTTGGGTTGCGGGCTCGATCCCCAGTGGGGTGTGTGCAGGAGGCGGCTGATCAACGCTTCTCTCTCATCATCGATGTTTCTCTCTCTCTCTCCCTCTACCTTCCTCTTTGAAATTAATTTTTAAAATATAAAAGATAAAAGACACCGTATAACTAAGACACACTGTTTCTGGTTGCTCTGAACTCAGACTATTCTAAGGCCAATCTGGTCATCCGGGGAAATGAACCTAAGGAGATTTAAAGGGCTAGGCGGCTTTGACTAAACGTTAGAGGAGGCTTCCTGGAACCAACATTTGTATTGTCTGTCTGGCACCTTGAGGATGTCACCCTCTGGGGCAACGCACAGGAGGAAGATGTGAGATTTGTTTGTGGCTGTTTTTGTTTTGGTGTTTTTTTTTCCTTTGTGTGTGTGTTTTGTTGTTGTTTGTTTTCTATCTTATTTTTTAAGTTTATCTTTATTGTTGAAAGTATCACAGATGCCCTCCTTTGTCACCCATTGACCCCTTCTAGCCTGCCCCCCTTCCTACCCCAAACCTTCACCACAGAATTGTTTGTGCCCATGGGTTATGCATGTACAGTACTGGTATGTATATAAGTTCTTTGGTTAATCTCTTCCCACCCACTCACCCACTCCCTCCCTCCCTCTGAGATTCATCCATCTGTTCCATGGTTCCATGTCTCTGCATCTGTTTTGTTCCTCAGTTTATTTTGTTCTTTAGATTCCACAGGAGAGTGAGATAATGTGATACTTGTCTTTCTCTGACTGACTCCTCCAGGTCCCTCCAGGCCAGCAGTTCTCAACCTGTGGGTTGCAGCCCTTTTGGGGGTCGAACCACCCTTTCATAGGGGTCACCTAAGACCATCAGAAAACACCTATTTCCCATGGTCTTAGGAACCAACACACCGCTCCTCGGTATAGCAAAGTGTAGCAATGTAGTTTACTGTTGTCCTATGAAGACTGTTACCCATGCTACACCACGATTCAAGACAAAATTTCATTTTTTTGTCATTAGAAATAAATATTTCACAATATACAATGACATATTGTTTTTGTGATTAATCACTCTGCTTTAATTATGTTCAATTTGTAACAATGAAAATACATCCTGCATATCAGATATTTACATTACAGTTCATAACAATAGCAAAATTACAGTGATGAAGTAGCAACGGAAATAATTTTATGGTTGGGGGTCACCACCCCATGAGGAGCTGTCTTAAAGGGTTACGGCCTTAGGAAGGTTGAGAACCGCTGCTCCAGGCTGTCTCAGAGGGTCAGAGATTCTTTTTTACTGCAGCATAGTGTTCCATGATTTAAACGTACTGCAGCTGTTTGATCTGCTGATGGGCCCCTGGGCTGTTTCCAGGTCTCAGCTATTGTAAATTGCGCTGCTACGAACATAGGGGTGCAGACGTTCTTTCTGATTGGCGTTTTGGATTTCTTAGGATATATTCCTAGAAGTGGGATCACTGGGTCAGATGGCAGTTCCATGTTTAATTTTTTTGAGGAAACTCCACACTGTTTTCCATAGTGGCTGTCCCAGTCTGCTTCCCACCAGAAATGTACTAGGGTTCCCTTTTCTCCACATTCTCGCCAGCACTTGTCATTTGTTGATTTGTTGATGGTAGCCAATCTGACAGGTGTAAGCTGATGCCTCGTTGTCATTTTTATTTGCATCTCTTGGATGATCAGTGACGTTGAGCATTTTTTCATGTCTCTTGGCCTCTGTATGTCCACTTTGGAGAAGTGGCTATTTAGGTCCTTTGCCCATTTTTTTTTTTAATTGGATTGTTTTCCTTTGGTTGTTGTATGAGTTCATTCTGTATTCGGGGTATTAATCCGTCGCCAGACGTATCACTGGCAAATGTGTTCTCCCATCCAGTGGGCTCTTTTCATTGTGTTGGTGTTTCTTTGGCTGTGCGGAAGCTTTTTATTTTGATACGGTCCCATTTGTTTATTTTCTCCTTTGTTTCCCTTGCCCTCGAAGATGCATTAGCAAACATATTGCTATGAGAAATGTCTGAAATATTGCCGCCTATGTTTTCTTTGGGGATTTTTACATTTTCACGACTTACATTTAAGTCTTTTATCCATTTTGAATTTATTCTTGTGTGTGGTGTAAGTTGGTGGCCTCGTTTCAAAGCTGGTATTATCAAATACATACTAAATGCGGTGAAAAAGATTCTGGTATTTGAACAAAACCCTGTAATTTAAAAGCAAAAGGCTGCATAACATGGTCCATCGTTGCTTCTGTATTGTGTGGGCAGCCAGGATGTTTTGGGCTGTTTTGAGGTTGTACAGACTGAATGCTATGCACTTTGCAACATTTGTTCCAAACTTTAATCAGGAAGGGAAGAGAGTTACTCTCCCTGAGATTCTGTTTAAGGTATTCCTGTGTAGTAATTACCTCCGTACTGACAGTAACTAAACAGCGAGTGCAGATTATGTATCAGACATTGTAGGCATTTTACAGATCATCACACTTATCTGTACAGCTACTCTCGAAGGTGGGAATTACTACCCTCATTTCACAGACTGGGAGATTCTGGTTTAGAGTCTAAACTTTAGACTAAATAACTTGCTCAAGGTCACACAGCTCCCGCTCCCAAGTTCTGGGTCCTGGTGTTCTGAATGAATCTTGAGTATTTGTTACAGAGTAAGTTCCTCTAGAGCAGCGGTCAGCAAACTCATTAGTCAACAGAGTCAAATATCAACGGTACAACGACTAAAATTTCCTTTGAGAGCCACATTTTTTAAACTTAAACTTCTCCTAACACCACTTCTTCAAAATAGACTCGCCCAGGCTGAGGTATTTTGTGGAAGAGCCACACTCAAGGCGCCAAAGAGCCGCCTGTGGCTCAGGAGCCGAAGTTCCCGACCACGGCTCTAGGGAAAACACGCTATTCCTTTGTTTTCCGGAGTGAGCAGTAAAAGATCTGGGAAAGAAGTTAAGTGATAGAGAACAGTGTCACAAGACTTAAAACCATTTTATTTCATCATATTGTAAATAAGATACTAGCCCAGCTGGCATGGACTCAGTGGTTGAGTGTTGACCTTTGAACCAGGAGGTCACAATTTGATTCCTGGTCAGAGCATTTGCCTGGGTTGCAGGTTTAATCCCCAGGGTGGGGCATGCTGTTTGGTGATTCTCATTATGGATGTTTCTATCTCCCTCTCCCCTTTTATCTCTGAAATCAATTAAAATATCTCTATATATAAAAATCTAAGTGACCATTATGACAGAATGACGGAAACAACCAGTCGCTATGACACGCACTGACCACCGGGGGGCAGACGCTTAATGCAGGAGCTGCCCCCAGCCCGCAGGCTCCAATGCCAATGGGGCCTGCCAGCCAACCTCCCTGTCCCTCGCCCTGGCCAGCAGGCCCTGATCACTCAATCAGGGCCGGGCCCCCAGGCTGGGATGGGCAACTGGGGGTAGGTGGTGGTGGACATGGGCGGCAAGGGAAAGAGGGAGGTGGGGAACCTGGTCAGCTCTGATCACTGGCCAGGCCTAAGGACCCTCCCCTGCCCCCGTGCATGAATTTCATGCACTGGGCCTCTAGTATATAAAAAAATGCATATGTGCTAAAATAGCCCTCGCTCATCTTTTAGGTTGGGATTGACTGCTTGTTTCATTTGATTTTTCTTATTAGTTTCTGATAATTGAGAATAAGTTAAAATGAAACTGATTTCTCTGTAGTCTCACATTAGTGTACTGACTCATGACTGGTCTTCTATCCCATGAGAACTGGTCTCTATTGAGATAAAGGATTCTGAAGTTTAAGGGCTTAGGAGACAAAGACCTTAGAGATGGTGTTAGCGAAGGAAGGCCTTATGTGCTGGGAACCATGTATAACTGGGAGTAAATATATCTGCTCAGAAGACTTGATAGTTCTTTTCATACCTTTCCCCAAGAAAATCTGATCTCAATCATCTTGTAAATGCCTCAAAAATAGCATTGATACTGATTGCTAGATAAAAAACTTTTGATAGGTTGTAATCATTCAGTCACTCCAGACCATACCCCCCCTTCTCCTAAATTGGGTTACAATTAATGTTACTGCCACCCAATCACAAAAAAAGAAACCCAGTCGTACTAAATTTCTTATTCTTATGCCAATTAATAAGTGTAGTGGTCTTAACTCTTACTTCTGAATCTGTCCTCTCCATCCCTATTATACATTAGTTTAAGGTCTGTTTCTCATTCCAATCTTTGCTCCCTGCCTTAAGTCCATTCTCTACTTTTTAGCCAATATTTTATACAGAATCCATTATCTGTCCGTGCCTTGGCATACGAAGGTCCATAAACTAGGTCCAAGCAACACTATATTTAGAAAGGTATGTAGAACCCTCTATAATCTGGCACCTGCACCCTTTCCAACTTTTCCTAACTATTTCCACCTCTACTGAAGACTGTGCCATTCTGATACTCTGGTTTCATTCTAATACTCCGGGATCTTTAATTTTTAAAACCATACTACTACCAGCATCTGTTTCTGCATCTGCCACTGGACACTTCCCAAGGCCGGGACTTCCTAATTTATCTTTGTGCTTCAAATGCCCACCACAATGCCTGGACTACAACAGGAAGGGAGTTAGAAATATCGATGAGAAACATCAATCAGCTGCCTCTTGCACACACCTCCTATTGGGGATGTGCCCACAACCAAGGTACATGCCCTTGACTGGAATTGAACCTGGGATCTTTCAGTCCACGGGCTGACATTATCCACTGAGCCAAACTGGTTAGGCTGCAGACCTTTTTCTTCCTGTGCTGGTCAGTGTGAACAGCAGACCCTTCAGAGGGGAAAGAAGTGGCATTTGCTGCTTCTGTGGTGTAAACACTTTCACTATCCATTTCAAGCTCATGGTGACATCATTGCATGGGGAGAGGTGCGTGCAACCCACTCCAGCTCCAGCACAGCACTCATTGCACCCAATAGCCATAATTAACAAATATTAACATTTTTTTAAGAAGTCATTTTTTAAAATATATTTTATTGATTTTTCAGAGAGGAAAGGAGATAGAGTCAGAAACATCGATGAGAGAGACATCTATCAGCCGCCTCCTGCATAACTCTGAATGGGGATGTGCCCACAACCAAGGTACATGCCCTTGACCGGAATCGAACCTGGGACCTTCCAGTCCACAGGCTGATGCTCTATGCACTGAGCCAAATCGGTTTCGGCTTAATAATTTTTAATGACATTTTTTCACAAAAGAAATAAATTATGAATAATGTTGAAGTCCTCCTTGTCTCTCTCCACAGATCCATCTCCTTACCTTCCTTCCCCAGAGACAACTATCAAGAATCTGGTATGGGTCTAACCAGTTTGGCTTAGTGGATAGAGCATCAGCCTGTGGACTCAAGGGTCCCAGGTTCGATTCCGGTCAAGGGCATGTACCTAGGTTGTGGGGAGTATGCAGGAGGCAGCTGATCGATGTTTCTAACTCTCTATCCCTCTCCCTTCCTTTCTGTAAAAAATCAATTATAAAAAAAAAAAAAAGAATCTGGTATGTCTTTTTCCAGATGACATTTTTATACGTTCCCTACACATATAACACAATAGCATGAGGTAAAATGCAAAGTATGCAAAGCATAACTAGGTATTGTTTTGATAACCTCTATGTATAGGAAACATATAAAAATGGCATCCAGAAAAGTATATACCAGATTGACAGTAGTTGTCTCTGGGGAAGGTAAGGAGATGTATCTGTGGAGACAAGGAGGACTTCAACATTATTCATAATGTTTTATTTCTTTTGTGAAAAATGTCACTGAAGCGCATACCCGCTTCAATCAGTGATTCTTGAAATGTGGAAATGCAGTGTTGAACAAAATGAACATTTCTAGTGATTAGAATCGCATTAGTGAAGAACAAGAGAAAAAGACAAGCACCAGCAAGTTTTATGTAACTTTAGTGATGTTATTTTTCTACTTAGCTAAACCTAAATTTTCAAAAGGCAAAGTATCCAGAAGGAAGAATGTGCAAAACCTAAAAAAATTAAAATTAAAATCTAAGTATAAGATCTTATATAATAAAAGGCTAATATCGCTCAACTGGTAGAACCACTGGTTGCTGACATGCACTAGCCTCCAGGGGGCAGACGCTCAATGCAGGAACTGCCCCCTGGTGGTCAGTGCACTCCCACAGAGTGAGTGCCACTCAGCCAGAAGCCAGTCATGGCTGGGCAGTGGCAGGAGCCTCTGGCGCCTCTGCAGCAGTGCTAAGGTTGTCCCACTGCTGTCAGGAATCCTGAGGGCTCCCGCACTGTGAGAGGGTGCAGGCTGGGCTGAGGCACTTCCCCCTCCCAGAGCACGAATTTCATGCACTGGGCCTCTAGTTATGTATGAGTGGATTAAGCAGTGGGAAAATAGTTAAGTATATAGAGAAATGACTTCAAATGCTTTCTTCCCCTCAGCAGGCATTTATTTTTATGCCCACAGCTGGACACTAGCTCGATTTTTGTATCTAGAGTAAGAAATGAACATGACAGTGCCATATCTTTGGCATATTTCATAGTGTTGACATCCTGTTCTAGTTCCTGATATCGGGAGGAAACAAAGCACTAACAAAAGGTAGTTTGTCTTAATCTGTCTGAGAGAGAATATTTTGGAATTTCAGGTAAAAAATGTCCTCCTAATTTGTTTCTCCAAAGAATTCCCACATACCCTATTGTTTACAACAGGTTAAGGTTAAGAATGTAAGATCAATATACTTGCTCTATTAAGAAATCTAGTAACTTTATTATTTTAATATAACTACCTGGTGGTTTGAAATATCCTATTTCTAGAGAAGGAAATCTACATCAAAAAGAAACTAAGATAACTCCTTTATGGCTTCATAATGTGAAAAAATTCTAGCTTGAAGCAGAAAATGAAAACTTTGGAATTATCATAGAGAAATGTATCATTTACTTTCTAATATGCTCATACTTGAAGAGCAATCTATAAACCATAAAAATGAAATTTTATGCACTGGATATGTTCACAGTCATTAGGTAAATTCTGAGGCTAGATAAAACAGATTAAGGAAAATAAGAAATGTAATATTTTAAGATATGAAACCTTGACAATCTTATCTTTAATAAGGAACTCCTGCTCTAGCAGATCTGGCTTAGTGGATAGAACATTGGCCTTTGGACTGAAGGGTCTTGGGTTCATTTCCGGTCAAGGGCACATGCCCAGGTTGCAGGTTTGAACCCCAGTAGGAGGCATGCAGGAGGCAGCTGATCAATGATTCTCTCTCTCCCTTTGAAATCAATGAGAATATATATATTTAAAGAAACTCCTAATTATACTTTTAACAGCACAGAGACCAAAACTTAAAACTTTTAAGATAGAAGTTAGCTAGCCAAAAAATCTAATGAACAGGTCAAGTTAACAAAAGATCGAGAGAGACTTTCAAAAATGGTTTTAGCTGTCAAAGCAATGTGCTTATCTCAACAGCAAATAGAATAATTTTAATGGCAAGACAAGTCGATTCCTTATGCTAAAAAAACCAATTTAGTAGAAACAGGAAATACTATTTCTCTTTTTTACCAACATATATTTATATTTTTAATACATTTCTCCTAAGAAAAATGTCCCTTATTCTTAGGAAAAATGGAATATAAAAATCCCTAAATGATGGGGCTATAATTTACCTGTGCCTAATACACTGTGTAGCAACAGCTACACCCAGTGGCCACAGATGAGTATTGAAATTCCCTAGCTATAACATAGTAAAAGGTAGGTTTGGAAACAGCTATTTTTCGATTTGTTTAAGGTTCTAAGGTAAACATTATCTTTCACTACAAATTATGTTTTAAGAGAACACTCAGGAATCTCCGGGGTGGGGGCGGTGGAGGAGAAGGGGCAGCTGACATAGATCTTGGTTCATAAACTGTAAGCAATTATGCAGAATAATTCCTTTCAAAAAGTAGCTAAAACAAAACTCAAACACCACAGAGAACGTAGATACTTTATTGCTCACCTTTCACACAAAGCACACCTCCAGCCATTTTCTTTCACAGCTTGACAATGTTTAAGTATACAAAAACCCAGCAAGAAGCGTCGTGTAGGTTTCAGTAAAGGAGAATGTAAAACATCAGCTCAGCCAGGCTTTTGTTTTCTGCAGCAATAATAAAGGGCCTCCTGCACTAAGCAAAAATCTGTCCTCTTTCTCTGTAGTGCATTTCTTGTTACAAAAAAAAGTCTCCTGCCCAAAGCAAACTAAATTGTATTTGCTGAGCCAGTGGTATTAACTCGTGCATAAAACAAATTTCAGTTTGCCGTTTCTTCTAGCAGATTTCAAGTAAAAATAGGGTTGAAGGAGGAACTTGTTTTGAATGAATGCAGGTCAGTTTGAATTGCTATACTTCACTAAATGCCTACATGTACCATAGACTCACAACTTAGTTTGCTTTAATAATCTTGACGGATTTTGGCCGCGTTCAAGGTTTTCTGAGTTCCGCTTGTGGTATAACATTCCATCAAGAGGATAAGGCTACTGAATGTGCTATCTGCAGAAGAGCTCAGTTAATAGGAACTGACCTAAAAGTTCTACCAGGAAGCAAATGTGGCATAACCTCTCCAAATAAAAAGCCAACTAGTGGAAACTGTGCTTGAAAAATAGACATTAGAAGAGTATAAGGAAAATGCATAAAAATGAGCTGTTAATATGAGGAAGGCTTCCTAGGTGTAAATCTAAAAAAAACCTAGGAGAATCCTCATTTTCAAAACTGTATATTGAAAACTACTTATTCAAGTAATGTCTTCAAAAAAGTATGCATGTTCTGACTGTGGAATTAGTCTGCTGGTCAACTAAAGGCAATTTTTAATTACCTTTAAAAAAATTCTTCATACAAAGGAGCGATGTTGTACGTGTTTTTTCAAATAAACAGCATTATGTAAGTCCATTAAAACAAACACAAACAAACAAACAAAAAAAACACCAACAGAATTGAATGAAGACCTACAGATGCGGGTGCCAGGCGGCAACCTGCCTGCCACCTGTGGTCTCGCATTCAACATCCACACTGGACTCGGGATTCTTAAGCTAAGTTTCTATTACTTGAGCTCTAGCAAAAGGTAGGTTCTGTAGCCTCAACTAGTGTAATGTCTTCCTTGTCCAAATCCCGAGTGATTATACTGATAACCTCCGTGCTGGAAGTGCTGCTCAAACTGCCCCCCCTGGTGGTAAGTCTGGCTCCCCCTCCCGCCCCAGCCTCCGCCCTGGCCTCCGCGCCCGCCTCGGCCTCCGCGCCCGCCTCTCCCCCCACGCCCGCTGCCTCGATCGCCATGGTGCCCACCGTCCTGGTATCTATTGTCCTGCTGGTAGCCACCACCCTGGTATCCACTGGCTGTGTAAGTAGTTGTCTGGAAGCCACCATAACCACCGCCTTGATAGCCACCGCCGTGGCCACCGTGGTAGCCGCCTGGCTGGAAGCCTGAATCCCGATAACCACCATCCTGGTAGCCACCTCCTCCTCCTCCTCCTCCTCCTCCACTCCCTCCATCTGTCCAGCCTCCTTGGTGCTTATTTCCTCTTCCTCCCCCGCGGCCACCGTGGTCGTAGCCGCCGCGGTCGTAGCCGCCGCGTCCACCTCTCCCTCCTGGTTCGTGGCCGCCTCGTCCTCCGTACGAGGAATGTTCATAACCGCCTCTCCCGGCGCCCCGGCCCCCGGCCTGCTGCGGGGGGCCATCCTGCCTTTTCTGCCACGGCGGCATCTCGGGGGGCGGAGGCTCGATTTCATTGGGCCGACCGCCTCTGTCAGGCACCCTGCCCATCAGCACCTGCGGGAGAGGAGAGGCATTTTAAACCGTTTTATTCTGTGCCCAGAAACACCCGCCCTGGGAAGGAAGATAAAGGCACTCTAATCTTACCTTATTGATGGCGCAGGCAGACTTTTCTCGGATAGAGCCACTGCTTGTCCTTAAAATCTTTGACAAGTCTTGTCTTGCAGCCAAAAGGTGAGCCACAGAAATAGTACTTTTAGCAGATAAGATAGAACGTTTCGGCTGGTAAACCTTTGCTAATTTCTCGGTGTGACTCTGTTGAAAGAAAATGTCAGTTTTCAAAATGAATATAAGCACTCATATTCAATAACTTAAAAGATTTCCAAAATGTCTGGTAAATATTTACGAGGCTTTAGATGGAAGGGGAAAAGTTATACACTCACCGTTGCTCCTACCTAGTCAAGAACTCTATTACAGTACAGCAAGAAATGACTGTGTATATTTTGGGGGTAAAGAATAGGTACCCAGAGGGTAGAGGGGGCGATTTTGGGCTGTGAAGGTCACCCCTACCATTAGTCTTAGATATTTGCCTTTTAATATTCCCATCTTTGCTTATTATGAGATAAAAAATGTTAGCTGTGACTAATTAGTACTAATTATGCTAGCACAATAACATGATACATTCATTTCTTATCAAAGTGATTGTCCCCCTTCCCCACTTAATACTTTCCCCTGGTATAAATAATAAATAAGGACAAAGGGTCTATCTTAACCATTAGTAGAACTGTAAGTAATGATTAAGGTTGGTAGATCTAAGAAGAGAAACAAATCACTGGGAAATTAGAAAACCTGCGCAAGTCATTTAAATCGATTTCAAACACAAGACCACAAAAGACAAAATTCACACAAGAGAATTTAAGTTCAAACAAATATAAAATATTTTCAATATATTCAAATTAGAGTAATCTACATTTTGGGAGACAGCAACAATTCCTATCAAATTATAGAAGCAACAGCTACAATTACAATACACAGCAAGTCAGCACAAGAGCAAAAATATTTGGTATGCCTTTTGGTTATATGCAGGTACTCAAATATTGATGGTAAATGTTTGGATTACATTCCGTAACAAATGGGATGTAAAAAGGTAATTTACCATGATTAAACATATGAACAAACAAAGGTACTAAAAATGCAAACAGCTATTGTAGTTGTGACTTATTTTTTAAAGATTTAATAATGTAAAGAATTAAAAAATTATCACTCCATAGTTTGTCTGGGGAATGTTTCCTGAATATCTTATATTTATTTTTCTTAGAGTCACTATTGTACCTAAATAAGTACTTAATCAATGTTTGTTGTATGGAAACAAATACCTTTGAGAAATGGTTTCATGTTTCAAATAAAACTGATTTAAAATGCAATTTCAAAGTGAACTATAAGGCCATAAATTTTATTTCATATGAAATAAAAGTTCACTTTGTGCATATTAAAATAATTTCTACAAAGTAATTTAAAACGAAGTTTTGAAATAAGGTGTCAGTACATAAATTCCATTAAATGAAAAAATAGATTTGTGCAATTTGTATAGGCCTTCCTTACCAATATATTTATATATTTCATACAATCATTGTGTATTATAGTTCAGCAGAATAAAATATCACCCAGGTTAAACCCAGAACTTTATAAAAATGTCAAAGATGAGGAGAGAACACTACACGGAAGCCCACTGTCAAGTCTAGTGATGGCTACCACGACTAGAACCACAGTATCAGTTGACTTAGTCCATGTACTTTCATCAATTATCAGATATTTCTCTAGCTGAAAGTTGTAGATTATTTCTTTATTTCTTTAAATTATATCTAAGCTGAGAGTAAAATGATTATTTTTATCAAAGATAATTTAAGGAAGGACTTGTATTTCTTAAACAGCAATCACAGAAGAGAACAATTTACTCCTGGTACTATTGACTTGCTGTGAAATACTAGGCAAAGTCTCCCAAGGTTGCCATCTTGTTTAGTTGCAAAATGAGGGAAATTAAGACTGATCTCTAAGATCCCCTTCCAATACTAAAATGTCATAACCAAATAGATATCTACCCCTACAATTTAGTCAAATAGGACTTTGCTGAGGTTTCAAGATTTTTGTGAAACTAACATTTAAGCAAGACTATTGGAGAACTAAATAAAAACACGGAGTCAATTCACTAAAATTCAGAGAAAAATCTTTTAAAAATGAGTGCATTGCCCAGCCGGCATGACTCAGTGGTTGAGCGTTGATCTATGAACTAGGAGGTCATGGTTTGATTTTTGGTCAGGGCACATGTCTGGGTTGCAGGTTCAATCCCCAATGGGGAGCATGCATAAGGCAGCCAAGCAATGATTCTCTCTCATCATTGATGTTTCTTTCTCTCTCTCTCTCTCCTCCTCTCTAAAATCAATAAAATATATATATATATTTAAAAATGAATGCAATAATTAAGGGAACAGCTCATACTAATATTTGGACCAACCTCCACAAAAGCTCACAATTTAGTTCCATTTCAGGGTTTTAAGGTTAAATTAATCATGTCCATTAATTCCCACTTACTGATCATATAACAGGTATTTAATAAATATCTACTGAATGACTACGACCTTTAATTGGGATTATCTCATTAAAGCTAAAATAAGTCTTATTCTCCAATTCTATAGATCATAGTATTTGGTCTTTCTAAATCCAATAAAATTAAATTATCAAAATACAGTAAAATAATTTTAAAAGTTATTATTTAAGTAATTTTCAGACACTCCATTTCTCTCGAGGACTTCAAGTAGGGCCTATAACATACAGAGTTTGCTAAACAATACTGAAAAGAAAGGTTCCTCTTGTGTTTCCTGTGTATTTCTCTAGTAGTCTCCACTGTATCTAAACTGTACCAGGAATGCTTAAGGATCAAGTCTATAAATACTCTGCTCTTTTAAATTATTTAATGTGTACCTTAGCTCGGTCAGACCAACCAAAAGACTGGACAGTGACATCCAAACGTTTTATTAGCAGCTTTCTCCGAACTTCATATTCATTAGCTATGGCTTGGTTAATTGCTTCTATCTTTTCCTGGAAAAACAAAAACAAAAAATACACATTTTTAAGAAGTTGGAATTTAAATCTGCTTGACCCTTGTCCCAAAAGGGCAGAAACTGTGTCTGTTTCATTCATACCTGAATCGCAGCACTTATCACAAAATAGTTATTCAATAAATACAATAAAAGTTATAATAAATTAAGGAAATGATAATGTCTCAAAACATAACAGATATGTACAGTATAAAATTATGATTTAGCTTTCCTATAATCAATTGTGTGAAGCTCAACCCAATGAAGTTTTTGACTTGAAGGCAACCCATTTGTGATGAGAAACATGCATCATACTGAACTTCTATTCATTTTAATTGGCTGTATGAAATATTTATCAATTATGATAAGTGTTTCTAATCTTAAATAAAATTAGTGTCTGTACAAATCTTAGGATTCACAAATGATTCTAAGGATGTCCATCTAGGAAACTACATATTAGAGAAAAAAATTTAAAAAAGCACCCACTGTAGGTGTTAACGTAAGTATCATAGAATAGATGGATGATTCCTTGCAAATTCACTCCACAGATGATCACTACTCACCCAGTGGGCCGGTCCCAATGACTTCTTCAATAAAGGCTTTCCCACATGATTAGGTGGAACTTTTGCTAATGTTTCCTTTAACTGACACAAAAAACATAAATGAATGAATAAACACATGTAAAAGTAACACATATCCTCATCTTCCTAAGTCCCATCATATCTTGCCATCAAAAGAGGACTCCTGACAGAGGGAAAGGTGGAGGATGTTTTGAAATGTACAAGACCCACACAATAAAGACACTCACTGGCCCACTGCTCATGTGCCTATGGAAACATGATTCCTTCACTGCACCTACGCCAGCGCCTGACAACGGTAGGCACTGAATGGGCATTTCCTGAAGGGATGAATGAACACACAGAAAAATAGGGACCGTGGATACACTGCTGCTCCCTGTAGAGTTCAGCCAGATTTGTGCATCATGGTGGACATCTGCCCCATAATGCTTAGAGTCCAACAGATATGCATACAGAGAGTAACTCTGCAATAACAAGTATTCTCTTCTACTTGTTCATTTTTTAAAACCTCTTCATGGTTGATAATGTGTGGCATAAATTATTTTCACATACTAGATGATGTGAAAAGCAGTCAAATCTAAATTGACAATTGAAACTTTGTAAAACCTCGAAGTGAGTGGATTAAAAACCAAGAACGTTAACGTTCTTTTCTGTCCAGTCAATGGGAAGGGTGGTAACATTTAATAATAAAGACTTTAAAACTTAATTGCATTAAAATTCAATTATAAAATAATTCTTAAGGACTTAATTCTTTTTACTTTATATCTAGCTTATTTCAGCTTATAAATCCAAGTGTCAAGTTTCCTTTTTGAAAAAGAAACATCTAATATGTTAAAAAACACACACACACACACACACTAAAATACTGACTTCTCTTTAAGGCTTCTAGAATTCAAAACCCAAAACTCATTTAGTAACAATTACTTAATAATATGCACATTAGGTTCCCATTAAGAGAAATTAAACTTGCTTCATTTCAAACAAATGTAGGACTATGCCTTTAATACACTACAATCTGGTACTAAAGGTCTTACTTTTTTTTCAATCCCGCTGAAGAATTGGAACATAGTTATATTGGCTGGAGGTTTGGACATTCCTAGAGCAATACATATGCCTTTCAACTCTTGAAAGACCTCACTACCGCCTCCTTCTTGAGCTTTTTTTGGAGGAGTATTCACACAGAGCATTCTGGCAGCTTCTAGTTCTGAGATGAGGTATGCTGAAGTAAACAAAATAAGATTTCAAAATGAGATACAGCTACAGTTAATAGTCATAAGTCCGGAGTCACAAGTCTATAGACCTAATGATACGTAACTTTTAAAGCTGCAAGAATGGATAAAAACAAGAAAGGAAAACCATTTTTACCTCAAGTGACATAGCATATAAACTGATTCTGTAACACAGGTATTTAATCAATATATATTTAAAGGCTAATTTAAAAATAAGTGATTCTTCTTTGAAACCAAAAGATCAAGGTAAGCTGACATCTAAAAATCTGGATTCTTGCATTCTATTAAGGAACCTACAGAACAGGGGTTGGCATCTGTTGACAAGTTTGCAAAAGGTGGCAGGTGGCCAATTTTCAGTGACAGTTAAAAAGGTTACTTTTTTAACTTCTCCCCACTGACATGCACCAGTAATCCTATGTAATAAAAGGCTAATATTCAAATCGACTGAATGGTGGGACGACTAGTCACTAATGACGTGCAGAGACCACTGGGGGCAGACACTCAATGCAGGAGCTGCCCCCTGATGGTCAGTGCGCTCCCACAGGGGAAGCACTGCCTCGGAGGCCAGAGAGGCTCCCGCCACTGCCACCTGGTGAGCACAGCAGTGGCAGCCCTAAGGGGCCCTCGGGGATGCCCACCTAGAGGTCCTGGACTTTAAGAGGGTGTAGGCCTGGCTGAGGGACGCCCCCCCAACCCCAGTGTACAAATGTCATGCACTGAGCCTCTAGTATAATTGTATGTTCCTCTAACCATCCAATATTTAGGAAGTCTGTTTACAACTGGCATAAAACAACATTTTTAAGTAGTCAGAGTTTAATTAGTGTACAGGAGAAGGGGGAAGGCACTAAATTCCCAAAAGTTCCTTTCTAATGGGTGTCCAGTAGCCTAACGTCGCCCTCTGGCTGTTCAAAATAAACCCCCCTCTCCCATCTCTATTCTTCTCAGTATTCCCTTCCCCCGACTTTCCTCATTCTCATCCCCTCCCGTGAAAGCAACACAACTTTCCAGTCCTTTCTTGGCAGAGTCCTTTTGTATCAGGTCATCCCATGTGTGTTGATTTCAGTCATGAATAATGAGGGCTGCAATCTGCTTCAGGTAATTAAGGTGAAGATACAAATATTCCAATCTTATTCCTTTAACCTTCCTAAGGACATTTACATTTTTATAAAACAATCAGTAATCGTGTGGATTTCAGGATTTCAGAATGTAACCAAATGAGAACCTCTTGATAATATGAGAAAGTTAGTTTTTGAAAAAAGCCATTTTCTGGGCTCTTAAGTTTAGTAGGTCAGAAGAATGACCAGCCTGAATATCTTATGTCCTATACCCAAGGTGTAATGCTAGACGTAGAGGAGTCATAATTTTGGCAGATCACTTCTGAAAAGCTGCCAACTCCTATTCTAGAACAATTTATATACCGGAGTTTCTGGAAAGGTAATTCTAAATGGGTTTGATCAAATCTTAACATGTTCCATACAGTAAAACTGTATGAGTTAAAAGATCAAAAGAGTAAAATTCCCCACTGTCATGAAAATAATCAGTTTTTACAAATAAGGTGTTATTGGAACACTGCCACGTTCATCTGTTTCTGTATCGCCTGCAGCTGCTTACACGCTATATAGCAGCACAGTTCAGAGTTGTGACAGAGATCTTCTGGTCTACAATGCTGAAAATATTTATAACCTGAACCTTTAAGAAAGAATTTGCCAACCCTTGTTCTAGAAAATCATATCTTATATGATTTAATAAATTTGTTCCCTAAATTTAGGACAATGTAGCACAGGTATTCACAAAATTAGTTCCACAATACAGTTATCATCAAAAAGTATTAATGGCAGCTGGTGTGTTCAAAGCACTAGGATAGGCACTGACTGGATATTTAATGCAAAACAAACATAAAAAGATCACCTCTATTGACAATCTAGTGAGGAATAAATAATAAATGCATAAGAAGATGAATAGTTTTTCATCTATTAGAAACTTAGAAATGACTTGTTTTACCTAAGGAAAATGTTCTGACAACCAGAAAGGCCAATGAATGGCTAAAATAGTTTCTTAATCTGACACAGGAGTGTTTTTCAGCCACTCATTCGAAGACTATTTTATTTTACTAACAATTCCAATGAGATTAGTTTATTTTTTTATCCCTCAAAATACAATGTATTAAAATATTCAAATCAGTAAGGTAAGGGTGCTGGAAGAAGTAAGGCAAATTATAGCATCAAGATGTGACAATTGATACTGGGGAAAGACAAAAAATATTCATATGGACCAAGTAGAGAATGAGCAAATGTACGTAAACATTAGCATGAAAGAGAAAACAAACTGGGGGGGATGTTTTAGAAAAGGGGAGACAGCAAAATCCAAGATCAGGAGGGAGGTGAGTAGTGTATCTGTGTGAAGAATACAAAGAGCAGAGAAAACTTTAGCTGACGCAGTCATTCAGTTGAGCAAATAGTTACATATTCTTGAAAAGCTTTTGTGGTGATAGATAGCACATTAAAACGGCCTATTAATATTGACCCACCATGATCATGTTCTTGGGCAGTCTACTGAAGCAAGAGGAAAGAGTTAAAGATATTTTATAAAGATTTATATTCAAGGTGGTTTTCATAAATATCAGCCCTAAAAAGGCCAAACTCGGAGCTCTTTGGAAGAATTAGCTGCTCCGGGTTATTACTAACCTTTCCACACGGCTGTTGTCCTGCTATATAAGATAACCTAGTCTAAGTGCCAAATGTTAGATGTTGGTAGAGAAAGTGCTGCCAAAGAAGAATCACTGCGCACACTGTGGCTGAGCCAGTTACAGAAATTATCCGACGTGAAGGTTACTGCACACATGCACAGGAACTACTGCAGCAATATCAGTACCTAAAGCAGCATCTAATCTTAAGGGCATACCCGCCCAGTAACAACCATTCGGCAAAGGGGAAAGTAAGAAAGTGATTCTGGTGCTTGCTTCGGCAGCACATATACTAAAACTGGAACAGTACGGGGATTAGCATGGCTCCTGTGCAAGGATGACATGCAAATTCAGGAAACATTCCATATTTTTAAAAAAATGATTCTGGAATAATTAGTGTTAAGTATAATGGCTATGAAAAAAATTTTTTTTTAAATTGTACCTTCAAAATTAGGGATGTAGCATTTTCTAAAAAATATACAGTTGTAAAGACAAGTATTAAAAAAAACACCTCTTATTTGTGTTTGTCATAGTAAGAACTACACTACTCAGCCAACCAAAGCTTAATCTAAATGCGTTTCAGAATGCTACAATTCTGAATTTATTGGAGTTTAAGACAGCAAAATTTGTGAGTCTACTTACTGTTTTTCAGGGTGAAGAGAGAAATAGTAGTTAGTATAGACAAAACAAGGAAGGAAATAACTTTTTATAATAATTTATTTCCCGCAATGAGTAAATACAGGAACAAAGCAAATATTATTGCAGAAAATTTTACATTTGCAAACAAAATCAACACCCTTAACCAATTACCCAACCACAACGAAACATCAACAAGACAAAATATTCTAAGTTAAAAAAACAAAAAACTTCATTATTCCCACACTGTCTTCCCAGTCTGTTTTAAAATGTGCTTCCAGTCTAGACCGCTAAAGTTTAAGGATCACACACTGAACCACACTCCAGCACTACCTTTGGCCACAGTAGGTGAAGCACAACGAAAAATGAGTAGCAATTACAAAACAACTCTGCTGCCAGTGCACAGACCCAACAGCTTCTAAGCTGGAAATCTAATCAAGTTTTCTTTAAAATAAGTATTCTGAATTAAATCCATGATAAAGCAGAACAGTAGCAACTAATTTCATAGTGGTAGAGAACATAAATAGAAAATAAGAGCTACATCCTAGTAGCCATGAACTTACTGAGCAAAAGGAGGCAGTTCTTCTGAACGAGAAGGCGCTTGGTCACATCCCCGGATGTCAGTGAAGGATACGGACAGTTCATCTCCCCTAGGAGCCCACTCACCTCAAGCTGGAATTCTTCCGCTTCATTCGGGCCTTTTAAAAATTGAAATCATCTTATTGGATACAAATGTTTTTCCCATTAGCAAACACACATCTATAAATTGAAATTTTTAATAAGATTTGCCTAACAAAAGTTCCTTTTTCTTCTAATCCATCCTTTCTCACGCCACTGACAATTTCCTTCCTTAAATACTTTCATTGGGTTATTCTCTTATTTGAGAATCTTTAATGGCTAATCTCTACCTCATCTAATCAATTTTTTCTTTCTTTCTTTTTTTTAATTCTTACCTAAGGATATTTCCCACTGATTTTTTAGACAAGAGTAGAAGAGAGGTGGGAAGTCAGAGAAACATCTATGAGAGAGAAACACATTGAATGTTTGTCTCCTGCATAAGCCCAACCAGGGCACGGGGTGGGGAAGAGCCTGCAACTGAGTCCGGGCCCTTCAGTCCACTGGCTGCCGCTCTATCCACTGAGCCAAACCGGCTAGGGCAAAATTCTTTGTCTTTAAATATTTTTCACAGCCTCTGCTTTGCCTTTTCCGATTATGTTTGTAAGTTATCTACTACTTCCACAAAGATTTCCTCTATTTGTGCCAGGCTGGTCTCAATACCATAGGTCCATCTAATTTCCACATCTGTGCCTTCATTTCAGTTATTCCCCATGATGTATCCATGCCCTCTACCCTCCTCTCCTCTAACCAAACCCGCCCATCCATCAAAGTCCAGGGATCTTACTCCTTGATGAAACCTTACACAAGTGCTATGGCACTAACTGATTTCCTCCCACTGCGAACCACAAAGGGAAGCATGCAATTACTACTAATATACAATTGTTTCAATTGTGCCAGATATTTCCAGTTTCTAGACTAAGTGTGAAGATAGTGAACATGACTTGTAGTTCTGTATTCCTATAACATGCAAAGTATAAAGTTTACTGGGTGAACCACGGAAAAACAATGTTCTTTATTCTTTACTATTATGATGGCTCTCTATTCAGTATCACAGAGGGGCAAAAATTAACTTTGAGAGTCACTTGACCTGAGACCTTTTTCTCATCTATAAAATGGGAAGACTGTATTATCAGTGTTTTGCAAACTGTGTTCCGTGAGGTTCAGAGTTGCACAGCCCTCCTTTAGAGGCAGCTGGGACGATGAGAAGAGAGTTGTGCCAACTACAACAGCTACACTTTACCTGTTTTATGTGTTGGCTTCCATAAAGTGTTTTCATATGAACAAAGGGGATCTGGGTTAAAATAGTAACATACAGCACAGGTGTTTGTTCAGAAGTTCTTACAATCTCTGACATGTTAGGTTAAGAGGCAATGTTAAGAGTAATGCTTCCTTGACTGCTGGGATTGAATCCTGGCTTTATCCCTTACTGGTTGTGTGACCTCAGGTGATGTCTTTAACCTCACTGTGTTTCCTTGTTTAATGTATAAGAGAGTATAAAACCTAGGACAGCCCTGAGGTTTAAATGAGTTAATATAAGTAAAGTACGCAAAACATAGTAAGTACTCAATAAATGTAAGCTGCTGCTATCATTACTATTGTATTATACTCTCCTTAAAAATTAGAATGGGGCCCACTCAGTATAGCTCAGCAGTTGAACGCTGACCCATGAACCAGGAGGTCACTGGTTTGATTCCCAGTCAGGGCACATACCCAAGTTGTAGGCTAGATTCCCAGTAGGAAGGCATGCAGGAGGCAGCAGATTGATGGTTTCTCTGTCATTGTTCTTTCTATCTCTCTATCCCTCTCCCTTTTTCTCTCAAAATCAATGAAAGGGGAAAAAAATGTAATTAGAATTAAGTGCAATTTATATGTACACATTAAATATATTAAACATAAAAGATCTTCACAATGGAATTCTGAGAAAAAGAAATGGTTGTAAATAGTTCTCTATAAGAGTGGATTAACAGGTGGGCATTTTTCTTTTGTCTATTATATTATAGGTTTACCTATGGAGGTAGGAGGGAAACCAGATGGTGGAGTGTCAGGTTCTAAGCCTTTGTACAGCTCTTTCGCAGAATCAACAAAACAGTAGTTGTTATTAATAAAACCATAACAAAATTGGCAAATATAAAATAGCTCTCCATGCCATAAATCTAATGGTGTTGGATTTGATTTTGGTATAGCTAGTGTTATATTATACAGAAAACTTAATAAAGTGTTCTCTTTCTCCCTACATATATTAATTAGAGTATTTAATGTGCATGCTATACGTACTTCCAGTACAAAAAAGAAAAATATCCTAATTTCTAGTGCTACCACCAATTTAAGATCTCCCAAGTCAAGTTTTACAAAGAATGGAAAGTTCATATATGCTATATTTCTCGCCATTTTTTTGTATCTTAGGGTCTTTTCACCTTCCATAACAGTCGCATGACTGTATTTTGTTTTTTTTTCAACTTCTGAATCACTTTTCTCTAAAAACAATGGAGGCAGAGTGTTCTGTTGCTTTACAGTGTTTTTTATATATATATATATATTTACAAAGAACTTGACATTTTAGCTTTAGTACTGATAATGTTCAACTGACAATACCCAAATTTTATTTTTTATATTTTGGACCTAGAACTGATCTTTACTTACTGTTAGTTGCTTGCACATTTTCTTCCAGTTTACAGAGCACTCTTAATTCAGACACCAGCCAAGCACAGAGTTTGGTAAACTCAGGGGAACTGGCTCCAGCAGAGACCGCCTGAGACAGAGCGCCATCTTCTAACAATGGACCCTTGTAACTGGCGAGTTAAGAAATCACACTTCAGAAGAATACAGAATCACACCTAATATATTACAGATGCAACATATTTATGTAGTATTTCTATAATTGATGTTTCAAAAAGATCTTATGACCAGTTTCTAAACTTACAAATGTAAAAACTTGAACTATACGAAATCATTAGAAAAATAAGCTAAATGGTAACTGCATTTCATCCCTTCAAAATATAGGTGAATAGTTATGTCTACTTCTCCATACTTACTGAAAGTTCTTACTGTAAAAAGATTTATTTTCTTACTCTAACTGAACTGAGTCTTAAAACCAGATTAATAATTGATAGCTAATTATATTATATTTTACTGGATTAGAAATATAACTTAGGTTATTTTTTTTTCTTGAGATTTTTCCAGAAATCAATTAGGTTAGGGTTTTAATGACTTTCTTTAAAAGCAAAAACTTTCCAATTAATCATTTATTTCCTTTTTCTATATTTAATGACAGTTAAGACCAGTAAGACCTGCTAGTACCAGAGAAATGTCAAGTTTAATTTAATAATTGCTTGGCGAGTTGATGTTTGGGTGAATTGGTACAAGTGAAACCTAATCCTTTGCAACTGATTCAAATGTAATTTAAAAAAATTACTTAATGTTCAAACATTCATAAAAGGCAACAGTAATAACGAATCCCAATCTAGGACATAGCTATAATGAAAGATTTTGTCATTCTCAAAGGGCTTTTAAAATATATATTCTTCAGAAGATTATTTTATCTTCTCATAAGGAAAATGTTAATAAAATCCTTGCTATATTAAGTGTGCTTGAGATCAGCTGATGTTTAGTGGTATAGAAATGTTAGAGAAATTACAACACTTGGCCCTTTTAAAATCCAATTATATGTGTATACATTGAATGGAAGGGAAAAAGTGTTACACAAAATGAGGTTATAGATCTCTGGCATCCAGGTTTAAAAGCACATATTAGACACTGGAGTAAAGAGGCGAGGCCTAGAAACTTCTCCTTGTGTTTCACTTTTAGATTTTGCTCTTTTATTTTACAAGTAGTTACTGAATTCCTACTGTGTGCCAAATCAGAGATAAAAGGTAGTCATTTAATTCTAGTATTTCTCAGTGAATCCTTTAAAAGTACACAGCCATCAAGTAGGACTAAATTTTAATGATTGGAGGACAAGTAGGCCTACATTTTAATGATTGAATGCCACCAAACTAAGTAGTTATGGCTGAAATTTACAGCCAAGTTTTCAGAAAAATCCCACAGTTTACATTACAACCCATCCTACCTAAATAATGGGTTACAGTGACTATTTTTACAGTCCCCCTGAGAACAGTTAAAAGAAGGTAAAAGAACAATAATGGGAAGAAACACCCATCGCCAATTGTTGGGTGACCTCTTCCCATGCAGAATGACTGCATTTACATAAGGTCTACCTTGTCCTCTCATCTGACAGCTTTCAACGCTACTCTTAAGGGCCACTTCTTAGAAGCTTCTAGGTCTTGATTGCCCTTGGCAGTAAAAGGGTCCTTCCTCACGCCTCCTCACAGCATATGGGGATAGTGGACCCTCTCTTCCCACTCACGCCGTACCCATCGGTGCTCAGCCCGGCACTGCCACAGAGTAAGTGTTGACACTGAATGAATGGCTTCATGTGTCAGCGGGCAATTTCCTTGGAGATGTCTACCAAAACAGTCCATGTTGCTGAACCGCTTTTACTTACAGTCAAAGAAATAAGGCCCCTAAAGTTTGGAATATTCATTAAAAAAAAAAAGTCATTCACTTTGACAAAGAAAGGTGATAAGCACTGCCACTTCCTTTCCTAAGAATTCCTACCAGGACAGCAAGTTACTTAAGGGGAGAGCCTTGGGGAACCCCCCTCACAGTGTCCTTTCTTAAAGAACAGTTTCCCTCGAATGGTTTCTACGTGATCCAAAAGCCTGGGGGAAGGTTTTGGATCAAGGACTGGTTTATCAATACAGCTAAGCTACCTATATCTGTAAAAAAAAAAAATTTTTTTTTTAGACACTCTACCTATAGCCAAATATTTTAATCCCACGACTTGTCTCTGAAGCCACATTTACCCCAAGGGGTTCTGAGTTTCCACGCTTTCCTAGAGTGTTCTGATCTGGGTAACCCGGGGCGATCAGCAGCAGCCTTATTTCCAACTTGTAGGTAAGACGACTTATGGTGAGTTATTAGCTGTCAGGAGGGGAAGACAATAGCCACCCACAACCAGGTAGGAGGGAGGGATGTGCTGCGTGCAGACGACCCCGGAGGGTTCAGCAAGGGCCAGGCATGGCCCAGAGGAGGGTCAGAGGCCAGAGGAGCTGCCCGTGGTTCCCACGGAGGAGGTGGTGGCAGGGGAGGTGCCCAGCGAGCGAGCCAGCGAGGGAGCCAGCTAGCGGGACGGCTGCGGCTTCGGGGAGCCTGGGTGCCTGCAGAGAGATGACGGGGCAAAGATTTTTTTTGGAGACAAAACGGGGTGGGGTGGGGTGGGGGAGCAGGGGCTCCATCCGAGGGAGTTTGGAGGACAAGGGAGGAAACCCCAGAAAGGAACTTGGGCCCCCCCC